>CABFWO010003647.1:0-61332 GCA_902155825.1 Timema genevievae
AGTGTGTAGTGTGGACTAGTGTTAATTAGTTAGTGTGCAGTGTGGACTAGTGTTAATTAGTTAGTGTGTAGTGTGGACTAGTGTTAATTAGTTAGTGTGTAGTGTGGACTAGTGTTAGTTAGTGTGTAGTGTGGACTAGTGTTAATTAGTTAGTGTGTAGTGTGTACTATAGTTAATTAGTTAGTGTGTAGTGTGGACTAGTGTTAATTAGTTAGTGTGTAGTGTGGACCAGTGTTAATTAGTTAGTGTGTAGTGTGGACTAGTGTTAATTAGTTGGTGTGTAGTGTGGATTAGTGTTAATTAGTTAGTGTGTAGTGTGGAATAGTGCTAATTAGTTAGTGTGCAGTGTGGACTAGTGTTAATTAATTAGTGTGCAGTGTGGACTAGTGTTAATTAGTTAGTGTGTAGTGTGGACTAGTGTTAATTAGTTAGTGTGTAGGTTTAACTGGTTTAGTGATCCTGATCATGGATGCTAACTTTTGTTTTTTAAAGTTAGCACAATGAATTCCAGTAAACGAAAGAAACAATAATGTCTACTTTTGGTTTTTAGTAGGAAGAACCCTTTAGAAAATACAAACATATTTGTTTGTGGTAAGAATTGATCCTATTTTATTGTATTATTAGGGTTGATTCAATGGTATTAATAATATATATCAAATGTTAAAGGTGCATAGCACACGATTTGACATATGAACACCTATGTGAAAACTGTTTTAAGTTACTTTTGTAACAGTTAAAATAGTATCTTCTTATGTTTATCTGACCGTAGGCAGAGTTGTCGGATTTCCCCCTCTCCCCCTGCCATTGTCTACCTTTTCAATATCGCTTTGTCTCGTAGATGTAAGAGTCGCAGTTTTATATATATTCAGTCAGAGTGGAGATGTCTTTATTTGAATAGTGTGGACTATATGAGCAGGGGTGATTAAACCTTTTAACGAGCACTAATTATTGCACCTCTAACCTTAGTATAGAAAGAATAAATCATCTATAGAATTATCCAAGTCGGGTCAATGGTGGTGAAACATTATTTATGTAAAGAAGGTGGAGAATGGAGGTTCACCTTGTTTAGCCATAAAAAGGGGGGGAGGCTGAGGGACTTGCCCTCCTTCTCCCAGGCCTAAGGGATTCCAGAGGCCCTTCCCCAGGCAAACGTTTGTAAATTGAATGCCACTAGTGGAGAGGTCTTTGCCTGGAATACTTTTGGAAATTATACTTATCGATAATCTATTTGGAATGGTCTTACCTTGGATATTTTAAAATGCAAATTCCCCTAGGAGATATTTTGAATGGTCTTCACCTGATAATTTATTTTAATTCGATGTCTTTATAAATTATTTGAAGTTTCTTGAACATATTATGTTAGAAAATATTATAAGGGAGGGAAACAAATCTAGAAGAGAGGGGGGATTCATTTCATGAGAAAAACCTATTCTATTAGGGCATGGCCCACCCAACACTTATACCTTTGCAACCAATTGTCACTATTTAAGAAGTGTTCCATGTATATTTTCAAAATTTGAGGGAGGAGGGGATAATTAAGTTTATAAATGTTAAAAAAAATTGAGCACTTAAAGTATTTAATCCCATTCATTAAACTCCAAATAACTCCTTGAGTCATAAAATATTTGAATTTTTTCTTTGCCTTTGGCAGTCGAGAGGCTGAGGCCCCCCGAACTCGATACCCCCCACCCCCCTGAAAGTTTGGCCTGGCTATGGCCTTGCCAATGTTCTTCAGCTATCTGCCATTTCAGAGCTGCAAGCAGACAGTTGGAACAAGAGTCAATGTTCCTCAGTTATCTGTCATTTCTGAGCTGCAAGCAGACAGTTGGAACAAGAGCCAATGTTCCTCAGCTATCTGTCATTTCTGAGCTGCAAGCAGACAGTTGGAACAAGAGCCAATGTTCCTCAGTTCTCAGCCAGTTTAGTTTGTAACAATAATTTAGTTGGTGGGAGTAGGACTTTAATGGTTTGATTTTAAAATAAAGCATTAACATATTCAAGCTATTTAGATAATATTATTTAACTAAAACAACAAAACTTTTTATTTTACAAATATTCAATGTTTCTTAAAATTAATAATTCACAATAAGTTACAAAAATTGTAGTTCACAAAAGATCTAACAACAAAATAAATGGAGACTGTATTACACTATGTGGTGATCTGGCTGTGTTGTACAACTAGCAGGCTAGCTGTGTTGTACAACTTTCAGGCTGGTTGTGTTGTGCAACTAGCAGGCTGGCGGTGTTGTACAACTAGCAGGCTGGTTGTGTTGTATTACTATTATGCTGGCTGTGTTGTACAACTAGCAAACTGGCTGTGTTCTATAACTAGCAGGCTGGATGTGTTGTACAACTAGCAGGCTGGCGGTGTTATACAACTAGCAGGCTGGTTGTGTTGTATTACTATTAGGCTGGCTGTGTTGTACAACTAGCAGACTGGCTGTGTTCTATAACTAGCAGGCTGGCTGTGTTGTACAACTAGCAGGCTGGCGGTGTTGTACAACTAGCAGGCTGGTTGTGTTGTATTACTATTATGCTGGCTGTGTTGTACAACTAGCAGACTGGCTGTGTTCTATAACTAGCAGGCTGGCTGTGTTGTACAACTAGCAGGCTGGTTGTGTTGTACAATTAGCAGGGAGATTATAAAGCTCTTGCTCCTTGTTAGAATATTTGATATATTGGTCCTTACATTGCATACACTGTGGTTGCGCCTGCACGAGCCACACAGGCAACCCGCACCACATCAGCAGCAAAAACAGCAATCAGCATATAAGATGGTAGCTTAGGGGCGCTATCACTTATAACAATATTGCCCTGGTGCGAAGTTAGTCTGAAGGAACAGGTTGATGAGGGTGAAAGTTACAGAACTCGCTTGGACAAAGATGATATGAGAGTCCATCACGGAGCTAGTCAGGAGTGAGAACAGCTCCTCCAAGCTCTGATAGTATGGCTGGATAAGGTGGAATGGTCTTATTGTCCAACTTATACCACGGGTTGCCGCAACAGGGGCAGGATCACTTGTCTTGTTCCTCCGTGGGTCTCTTTCGACCCCCGTTCCTTGTCTTGTAGGAGGCGCTCGACTTGGGCTTGGCGGGCGGATTCTCCAGGGCTGCCAACTGCTCGTCTGTTAATATCCCCTTGTACCAGTCCACACTGTAACAACACAGAGTCTTGAAGACAAGGGCTGCCAACTGCTCGTCTGTTAATATCAATATCCCCTTGTACTGTAACAACACAGCTTAGAGGCAGAAGTCTATGAAGGAATCAGTAGGGATTTGAACCCGAAATAAGCCTACACTATTTTATCAGCACAGTCCGGGAACTTCTGGATGGCACCTTTTATGAAGTTTGTGTGTCAGTTTATGTTTAACATGAATGTAAGACTGTATTGGACAGTCTACCGGAGCTACCATGATGTGTTGAACAGATATAATCAGTGAGGAGGGGAAGACCAACCAATCGTCCGAAAGAGACCTCTGCAAAGTGACACCAGGACGAAGATATCCCGGAGGAGGAAGTAAGATGTGCATCACTCACCACTCAGGTACGTTCCTGGGCCAATCGCAGGTCCCCTTGACCTCGTTGAACACCTGCCCCATCTTGCAGCCACTGCGCCGTGGGATCTCGCCGTTGATGCATACGTAGAAGAACTGGCAGTCCTCAGGGTCGGCGTACCTAGGGTGCGTCCCTGCCTCTGCCATGTCCACCTTGGGGCAACTGAAGTTGAACACATCTGGAACAATACAGGGACCACATCAGTCAGCTGGTAGAACTGGTGGACCCCTAGTAACAGGGACCAGGGTCAACACACACGTACAGCTCAATTGATACGATTTATTGAAGTATACTAATAGTGATGTGTTGCTTTGTTAAGGAACCTTTTGAAGTGAACCTGGTCAACTTTGAGAGGAGGAAAGACTTGAACTGTGTGATCCACCGCATGATTCATCGACAGTTACCTGTGTACATGGTGGATGATTGGAGACAGGGACAGGACAGCACAGGATTACAGGAACAGGACACCACATGTTGACAGGGACAAGACTCTATAGGATGACAGGGACAGGACACCACAGGATTACAGGAACAGGACACCACAGGTTGACAGGGACAAGACTTTACAGGATGACAGGGACAGGACACTACAGAATGAAAGGGACAGGACTCCACAGGATGACAAAGACAGGACTTGACAGAATGACAGGGACAGGACTCCACAGGATGACAAAAACAGGACACTACAGAATGACAGGGACAGGACTCTACAAGATGACAGGGACAGGACACTACAGGATGACAGGGACAGGACTACGCAGGATGACAAAAACAGGACTCCACAGGATGACAAAGACAGGACTCGACAAAACGACAGGGACAGGACACCACAGGATGACAAAGACAGGACTCGTGCTGGAGGTGGTACCTTTCGAAGAGCACCCCTTCTTCTTGGCCTCATCGGGCCATGTGCATATCCCTGTCTTGTCGTTGTAGACCAGCCCGTCCGGACACGTGATCATGTTGAACTTGCCGTCCACGCAGAAGTAGAACTTGTCGCAGATATCAACATCTTGGTGAGCGAAGTAGCCGTTCTTCCGAGGACAGTTGAGGGTCGGCTGAGGTTCCTCTGAGGAACAAACGAGGAAATATTACCCAGATCATGACACACATTTACTGTCATACAAGTAAGTACCTACTCGATGTTAGAATTGAGGCACTCACGTCTCTCAGGCCTCTGTGAACAGTCTATATTGAAGGAGGCACTACTACTGAAGCGCTACCAATATTGAGACACTCACGTCTCTCAGACCATTGTGAACAGTCTATATTGAAGGAGGCACTACCAATATTGAGGCACTCACGTCTCTCAGGCCTCTTTGAACAGTCTATATTGAAGGAGGCACTACTATTGAGACACTACCAATATTGAGGCACTCACGTCTCTCAGGCCTCTGTGAACAGTCGATGTTGAAGGGCAGGTCACACTTCTCGTATTCTGAGCTGAAGTCATTGAAGACCATCCCGTCAGGACAAAGCTTCTCGGTAATGGCTCCGTCCAAGCACTCATAGTACTTGTCGCACTGGAAGGCGTCGGCGAAGTACCCATTGGGCTCCGGGCACTGGTCCGTCGTGTCGGCGTCATCCTCTGGACTGAGCGTTGTCGTCCTGGGCTGCTGTTTCCTTGTAGAGTGTTGCTTGCGAGTGGAAGACTGGCACAGTGCCAGGCCTGGCAGAAACAACCACAATGTTAGCAACAGGACTGACAACAGTCGCCCACTGCCAGTGTTATTGTATGACAACAATCCTCCCCTGCCAGTGTTATTGTATGACAACAATCCTCCACTGCCAGTGTTATTGACTGACAACAATCCTCCACTGCCAGTGTTATTGTATGGCAACAATCCTCCACTGCCAGTGTTATTTTATGGCAACAATTATCTACTGCCAGTGTTATTGTATGCCAGCAATCATCTACTGCCAGTGTTATTGTATGGCAACAATCCCCCACTGCCAGTGTTATTGTATGGCAACAATCCCCCACTGCCTCCCTACATCCATCTCTATACCACCTGGTCCTGTGCTAGTGTCCCTACATCCAGCTCTATACCACCTGGTCCTGTGCTAGTGTCCCTACATCCAGCTCTATACCACCTGCTCCTGTGCTAGTGTCCCTACATCCCAGCTCTATACCACCTGCTCCTGTGCTAGTGTCCCTACATCCCAGCTCTATACCACCTGGTCCTGTGCTAGTGTCCCTACATCCAGCTCAATACCACCTGCTCCTGTGCTAGTGTCCCTACATACAGCTCAATACCACCTGGTCCTGTGCTAGTGTCCCTAAATCCCAGCTTTATACCACCTAGTCCTGTGCTAGTGTCCCTACATCCCAGCTCTATACCACCTGGTCTTTTGCTAGTGTCCCTACATCCAGCTCAATACCACCTGGTCTTGTGCTAGTGTCCATACATCCAGCTCAATACCACCTGGTCCTGTGCTAGTGTCCCTACATCCCAGCTCTAACCCACCTGGTCCTGTGCTAGTGTCCCTACATCCATCTCTAACCCACCTGATCCTGTGCTAGTGTCCCTACATCCAGCTCTAACCCACCTGCTCCTGTGCTAGTGTCCCTACATACAGCTCAATACCACCTGGTCCTGTGCTAGTGTCCCTACATCCCAGCTCTAATACCACCTGGTCCTGTGCTAGTGTCCCTACATCCAGCTCAATACCACCTGCTCCTGTGCTAGTGTCCCTACATACAGCTCAATACCACCTGGTCCTGTGCTAGTGTCCCTAAATCCCAGCTTTATACCACCTAGTCCTGTGCTAGTGTCCCTACATCCCAGCTCTATACCACCTGGTCTTTTGCTAGTGTCCCTACATCCAGCTCAATACCACCTGGTCTTGTGCTAGTGTCCATACATCCAGCTCAATACCACCTGGTCCTGTGCTAGTGTCCCTACATCCCAGCTCTAACCCACCTGGTCCTGTGCTAGTGTCCCTACATCCATCTCTAACCCACCTGATCCTGTGCTAGTGTCCCTACATCCAGCTCTAACCCACCTGCTCCTGTGCTAGTGTCCCTACATACAGCTCAATACCACCTGGTCCTGTGCTAGTGTCCCTACATCCCAGCTCTAACCCACCTGGTCCTGTGCTAGTGTCCCTACATCCCAGCTCAATACCACCTGGTCCTGTGCTAGTGTCCCTACATCCCAGCTCTATACCACCTGGTCCTGTGCTAGTGTCCCTAAATCCCAGCTTTATACCACCTGGTCCTGTGCTAGTGTCCCTACATCCCTGTGATGTTGGACCCAGTCAGAAGGAACGGAGCTCTCAAGTATTTGGTAGACCCTGTGAGGAGTAAACAACACTTCCTTGTGTAAAGCAGCTTTCTAATAACTGGCTGATTGCAAAACCTTTCCTACTGGTCTTCTGTGACGAAATGGAGGTATAGAACCGATATAACATCAACATTGGAGCTGTAGAGTTGAGGTACTAAACCATCCTTGTAGGTCTATTAAATGTGCAATCAACAGAAATGGTGAGTAATTACCTCCCTGACCAGTCCATGATTGGAGCCAACCACTCCGAAGGTTGCCCTGAGGTAACAGCTATCACTCTAGTTCTCTTCTCAGTGGGAATTCTGGGTAATATTCTCCAGGACAAGATACCGGTAATTACTGGACAGTAAGACAGTGTGCTACAGGGCGGACCAGGAAGTAACCACTCCAAGGTCTTGGGTTCGATTTGGTTACAATGTCACTTCAGATAGGTCCAGATCTAATTACGTCACCTGTTGGTTGAACATTACCTTGAGCTTTAAATCCTCTCATTAAAGAAGTGAAACGTTTAACCGATATTTCCAATCGACTCGAAATGTTGTCAAAGAGTTTGAATGTCTCTAGGAGGTGGGTTTGAAGAACTATAAGAAACATATCGACAGAAAGATGGAGGGAGGGAGAACAATAGTTAGTACAAACATATCCACAGAAAGATAGAGGAAAGGAGGACAATTGATAGCACAAACATATCCACAGAAAGATGGAGGGAGGACAATTTGTTAGTACAAACATATCCACAGAAAGATGGAGGAAAGGAGGACAATTGATAGCACAAACATATCCACCGAAAGATGGAGGGAAGGAGGACAATTGATAGTACAAACATATCCACAGAAAGATGGAGGGAAGGAGAACAATTGATAGTACAAACATATCCACAGAAAGATGGAGGGAAGGAGGACAATTGATAGTACAAACATATCCACAGAAAGATGGAGGAAAGGAGGACAATTGTTAGTACAAACATATCTTGCTGCGATCAAAATGGATATTGGGTTAATAGTGTAGGAGCTACATCAGTGATATTGATACTATTTCTCGTACACAGTGCAGTCCATGGTGCTAGTGTTGGTTGTTAGTGTTCAGTCTAGTGCTAGTGTTGGTTGTTAGTGTTCAGCCTAGTACTAGTGTTGGTTTCCTCTCCAGTATGTTATTATAAAAGCTTGTATACATGAAAGCCAGTTCCCATCTCACTGTACTGTAAAACCAGCAACGAGCTTTTCAAATTTTGAGAGCGTTGAGGGAATCTTCTTCAGCGGGGAGTTATACAAGTTATTGTACCCTGGAGGTCCGTGTATGTGTCCCTTGTCAGTGTATTTGTTCCTGATTCCAATGTATTTGTCCCTGATGCCAGTGTATGTGTCCCTGATGCCAGTGTATGTGTCCCTGATGCCAATGTATGTGTCCCTGATGCCAGTGTCCGGGACCCACTGTCTCCAACTTTCTCCTAGTTTGGACTGTCAACAAAACTTGTCCCACTTTACAAAGATGCTCGTTACAAGCTCACAGATATTGTGCAACACTTTCTAATCACCCTCGGTCCGTGTAAAACAAACTCAAGTGCAAGTTAAGGTCGGGGTTTGTATCCAGGTACTAATCATCCTCCTAGCCCAACACCGACTAACCTAATTGACTGTACATTCTTCCTCGGACCCATTTGACAGAGGCTGCCAAAATGTCCCTGGCTGATGGTACTGAGAGAACAAGATGGCCGCCGTGCACTCACCTAGACATGCGCAGAGCACCGCGAGTGGGAGGTGAGACTTGAGACCTATCATGGCTGAAGTCTTGCGGGACACTGGAGGAACCGGCGACCTTGTGGGAACTCTTATACTAGAGCCGACACAACCGTTACCTGGGCCTCTCGCAAGGACGACCACTTCCTTTGGCAGAGACGGGGCAGTGCTCTGACCCGGGGGACCGTGGTTACATTCCCTTCAGAGATACATCTCCTTGTGTTTGTTAGAGTCGCTGATAGCAGCTCCTGACAAACAACTCCTTGTATCAGACACTTATAGCAGGTCCTGACAAACAACTCCTTGTAAGAGTCACCGATAGCAGGTCCTGACAAACAACTCCTTGTAAGAGTCACCGATAGCAGGTCCTGACAAACAACTCCTTGTATCAGTCACTGATAGCAGGTCCTGACAAACAACTCCTTGTATCAGTCACTGATAGCAGGTCCTGACAAACAACTCCTTGTGTCAGTCGCTGATAGCAGGTCCTGATAAACAACTCATTGTGTCAGTCACTGATAGCAGCTCCTGACAAACAACTCCTTGTATCAATCGTTGATAGTAGGTCTTCTCCTGACAAACAACTCCTTGTATCAGTCACTGAAAGCAGGTCCTGACAAACAACTCCTTGTGTCAGTCACTGATAGCAGGTCCTGACAAACAACTCCTTGTGTCAGTCACTGAAAGCAGGTCCTGACAAACAACTCATTGTGTCAGTCACTGATAGCAGCTCCTGACAAACAACTCCTTGTATCAGTCGTTGATAGTAGGTCTTCTCCTGACAAACAACTCCTTGTATCAGTCACTGATAGTAGGTCCTGACAAACAACTCCTTGTATCAGACACTGATAGCAGGTCCTGACAAACAACTCCTTGTATCAGTCACTGAAAGCAGGTCCTGACAAACAACTCCTTGTATCAGACACTGATAGCAGATCCTAACAAACAACTCATTGTAAGAGTCACCGATAGCAGGTCCTGACAAACAACTCCTTGTATCAGTCGCTGATAGCAGGTCCTGACAAACAACTCCTTGTAAGAGTCACCGATAGCAGGTCCTGACAAACAACTCCTTGTAAGAGTCACCGATAGCAGGTCCTGACAAACAACTCCTTGTATCAGTCACTGATAGCAGGTCCTGACAAACAACTCCTTGTATCAGTCGCTGATAGCAGGTCCTGACAAACAACTCATGTTGCTTCTCAAAGGGAACCAAATATTATGACGTATCTTGAATTAATTATTTGTACATTAATTAGCTCTTATTATGATTACTTGTTGACACCGTCCAGGAGTGAATGTTGGAGGAACATGAGATGCTATGTCAGAGAAACCACTTCCCTCATCAGTCTGGTTTATTTGTCATCTAGTGCATTCATTACAATGACTTCAGTGGAGAATAAAACTTAAAACATAACAAGACATGATCAAGCGACAAACAATATAATATAAAGTAGTGGACTACACATAAAACAGATATAATAGATCGCTGATTGTGGAGCACTTCGTTCTGAGAGAATGGTCGCGTAGAATGAGGCACGTGATGATCCATTAATTAGCGCCTGGCACAATACCAGCATTAGAACTAACAATTGGCCATTGAGCACTCGAGTCACTAACACACAGGTCAGAGGTTTGAATGAAGAATGGTGCTGTTTGAGAGTCACTTGAGTGTCTGCTGAGCAGTTAGGGTAAGTCTACCTCCCATTGTTCATCTCCAGGTCAGGGCTGTTTGATAAATCACTGAGTGTCTGCTGAGCAGTTAGATTAGTCTACCTCCCATTGTTCATCTCCAGGTCAGGGCTGTTTGATAATCACTGAGTGTCTGCTGAGCAGTTAGGGTAAATCTACCTCCCATTGTTCATCTCCAGGTCAGGGCTGTTTGATAATCACTGAGTGTCTGCTGAGCAGTTAGATTAGTCTACCTCCCATTGTTCATCTCCAGGTCGATGTTTCTCTCGAGGTCCAGGCTAGTTGGGAACTGAGGGTGAAAGTTTGGTCCCGTCTCACGTAGTGCGGGTCTCTGCTTTAGCTCGGGAACACTTGCACGATATGCTCTAGTAGAGAGATGTGTCTATACAAGTGGTTCTCAACCAGGGCTCCAAGATATACTTCACAGGGCTCCAAGATATACTTCACAGGGCTCCATGGTATACTTCACAAGGTTCCAAGATATACTTCACAGGGTTCCACGGTATACTTCACAAGGCTCCAAGATATACTTCACAGGGCCCCAAGAAATACTTCACAGGACTCCAAGAGATACTTCACAAGGCTCCAAGATATACTTCACAGGGCCCCAAGAAATACTTCACAGGACTCCAAGAGATACTTCACAAGGTTCCAAGATATACTTCACAGGGCTCCAAGATATACTTCACAGGGCCCCAATAAATACTTCACAGGACTCCAAGATATACTTCACAGAGATCCACGGTATACTTCACAAGGTTCCAAGATATACTTCACAGGGTTCTACGGTCTACTTCACAAGGTTCCAAGAGATAATTTACAGGGCTCCATGGTATACTTCACAAGGTTTCAAGATATACTTCACAGGGTTCCACGGTATACTTCACAAGGCTCCAACAGATACTTTACAGGGGCCCAAGAAATACTTCACAGAACTCCAGGATATACTTCACAGGATTCTACAAACATTTCAGACTTGTATAAGAATGATATAAACTTCGGGTGCGCTTGGCGAAAATTCATCTAAAAATACAATAAATAGGGCAAAGCTCAAACTTTACGTTGAAGACCTGCCTTTTAATTGATTTTGCCATGTTTAATTTTTATCTTTGGTTTTGTAATGGGGTATTATTATAAGAGCTTTCAAATAATACAATAAAATGTATGTATTCACTCATACATATCTAATCACACCGTTCACTAATGGGCTAGGTTTAAACTGTGCATATAATTTTTTTTTACTTCGTATCTAATCCATATTCCAAGTAAAGTCTTACCCTGAGCACTGTTCCTACAAACCAGGATCCCTACTATAGACTGACCAGTATACCACTAGGAGGTAAGGCGGTGCAACGACGCGCCAGGACAGGTATGTAGTCAAACAATAATAATTATCTGCATTCTGCCCCGATTAGTTATTTCATCAAATTTGATTTTAAGTTATGGTAGGTACTATGATGGAGTTCAGCAAAAAGTCACAGTAAATTTTTAAGTGTTCCTCAAAACACAAAAGCTGAGACGAGAGCCACTGCTATTGACTTTACTTACATGTGACGTCGCGGTAAGTCAAGATACGATCTCCCATGTTCATGTATTAACGTTTTATTACGCAATTTTTTTTTAATATGACATTAAAACAAAAACCACAAATTGTTAAATAATTCTACAAATAGCCCGACAGTACATTGTCACAAACATTGAAGTAGTTTTTTGGTAAACGTGTTTTTATGTTATCGTTTCCAACTAGGGTTATTTGGTTTATTCACGAAAATGTCCTGTAGGAATCTCCCTTCCAGGCGGTAGATTAAAAATCTTCCTGGAAGCAAATGTATATCCAGAATAAGAAACAAGGAACAGTTTATTTTGAATGCAAGTTAATGTTGTCCAGGAGCAGATTGGAGTGTTTATACTCTTCAGCGTGTAATAATACTGTTTTGGACCCCTCTAAAATATTCAATAAGTCATGGATGAAGTGTAATTTTTCTTTAAAGTGCTATAGGTAAATTATCCTTTTAATACTTCATCCATGGAAAATCACACGTTTTCAGAAATAATGTCAATGTAATACGCTTTAAACTTTTTTTATGAACTCCGTAGTATTGAAAAAATCTTATGACGCTGGCTCCCTCTACCCAATAGGAAGCCAGCCTTCACTACATCGTATTCCCAGGAGTTTTTCTATTAGTTGGTTTTGACACTGTTGACAAGGGGTCCAAGAGGCAAGGGGTAGGCCATATATAAGCCGCTTGTGTGTATGAACATGCATAGTGCCACTAGCTTAAATCAATAGAGTACACATAAAATGTTAGCGAATAAAATTACAGAAAATAATCTGTAATTCAACGAAAATTGTATCATTTTATATAATATCTTCGTACCAAAGGTGTAATCGTCTTAATAAACCGTGTGCAACATCAAAAGTCTTGTTTACTCAATATCGTTATTAATAGTGTTCAATCACAGGGCATTATCACGATTGCAATCTGCACCGCTTTAATTAGTGCTAGATCACGGGGCAAGTATCAGCTAATTAAACGGTAACAATTTTAATTGGCGCTCGATCACGGGGATATAAATACCAATATTAAACAGTATCATTTTAATTGGTGCTAGTCGCGGGATAAATAATCCATAGCATTATAAATTGGCGCCCAACGTGGGGCAATTATATCACAATAAATACCGTATCGTTATAAATTTGCGTCCAACGTGGGGCTATAAATACAAATATTAAACCGTATCATTTTAATTGGTGCTAATCGCGGGATAAACAATCCGTAGTATTATAAGAGGAATAGAGGAAGTGTTATCAGTAGATAAAGAAGATGCCTTGAGAGTGAAATGTTCATTTTATTCCCTCTCTTTCTATTTCTTTCACTCCGTTTACTTTGAAAGGTAGCAAGAAAGCTTACCTTACCTTGTTCCACCATAGTTTATCTTGTAGCATAGGGCCATAGTATAGTCCGTCAAGCTGGGACTGCTACTTCTCAGGGTTAACGAAGTATACATTGTAGGCTAAGTGTGATAAGAGTGATTAGTGCATCAAGTTAATATGCAACCCACTTTGCAAAATAGTTTCAAATCCACTAAGGTGATCTCGTTAACCAACATATATTTTAAGCTTTGTGGTTTTTAATGGATAATTGAAATAACAAAATGACTCATTTTCAACATTTTAGGCAAATTATTCAAACTGTTGGATCAACACGAGCTCCTGTATCAGACACTCAGAGTAGTACTCAGAGTGACTCGTCCAACAAGATTATGCACTCTAGAGTGCAGTGGAGTGTCCTTCCTGGTGAGTAGTCCTTGCTTCTGGTCGCACTGTTCACTATTGTTTCGACTAAGCAATGAAACACGAGTCTCGTATTTTTCCGGCGGTAAATCTGTAGGATTCATGCTCTCGAGCCGCACACAATGCATTGTGGGAAATGTCCGGTGGTCACAAGTACATCATTAGCTGCGAATACTGTATACCTTCAACTTTTTATTAATGGACATTTGGAGACTTCTTTACAAAAGACAAACATATTTCTTTGCGGTCAACACTGATATGTCCTTTCTAAAAAAAATTGAGGTATACTATATAATCCGTGTGTTCCAGTGTTGGTGTGCTCTGTCCTAATGTCCTGCTCATCTGACGATCTGTACAACAGAACATTGAGAGCCGTCGCTGAGGGCCGATTTGCCACAAACATCTACCAGGTACCTTGCTGTGTTCTGTCAGTCATCTACCAGGTACCTTGATGTGTTCTGTCAGACATCTACCAGGTACCTTGCTGTGTTCTGTCAGACATCTACCCGGTACCTTGCTGTGTTCTGTCAGTCATCTACCAGGTACCTTGTTGTGTTCTGTCAGTCATCTACCAGGTACCTTGCTGTGTTCTGTCAGATATCTACCAGGTACCTTGCTGTGTTCTGTCAGACATCTACCCGGTACCTTGCTGTGTTCTGTCAGTCATCTACCAGGTACCTTGCTGTGTTCTGTCAGACATCTACCAGGTACCTTGCTGTGTTCTGTCAGACATCTACAGCTGGCTATATTCTAATGAAGGTATGTTATGTGATTGTAGATATTGAGGAAACAGTCGGTAGGTAACCTGATGGTCTCCCCCCTCAGTCTCAAACTGGGTCTAGCCATGCTCTACTTGGGGGCCCGAGGAAGTACAGAGGAGCAGATCAGGCACGTCCTGCACTTGCCACACGACCAGTACCTGGCCAAGATGGGCTTTAGGTCCATGGTGAAGCTCCTAGAGGCGACAAAAAGACAGGTAGGCTACTCACAGGAACTGCTCTGGCGTCATCTTGACCTGGTAGAGGCTTAGAGCCTCTCTGCTGTGACTGGGGGGTGAAGTCTTGATTTAGTCGAGGTTTGTCTGCAGGGAAACACAACCTTGAGGCTCACCACTCGGCTCTACATAGAGCAGAGACACGTCATTAGCCAGAGGTTCAAGGCCAGAGCACACAAATACTTCTTGTCAGACGTGGTCCACGCTGACTTCAGACACCATCCCGAGGACACCAGGAGGAACATCAATTATTGGGTTCAAAACCAGACTAGGAACACCATACAGGACCTACTGTCCCCAGGTGCGTGGTTTACAAGGACTTGTTGTCTCTAGGTGCCTGGTCTTCCCGGATCTGAGGCACTTGTCAAGGAGTTAAGGAGTCAGAGAATAGTTTGTTCATTATTTGGAGTTCAAGTAGAACTAGACCACAAGGTTAGTATCACTGTCTTTATCTGCAGGGACAATCGACTCCAGCTCGGAAATGGTACTGGTGAACACATTGTACATGAAGGCGGCTTGGAAGACCCCCTTCCCACAAGAACTGACCTCCAAGGAACTGTTCCATGTCAGCAGTGACGTCACTAAACAAGTTGATATGATGAAGTGCCCGGATAGAGAGTTCCACTATGCTAACTTCAAGAACCTGGACGCCAGGGTGTTGGAGGTTCCTTATCTGGTAAAGTATTACTTCCTTTGTGAAATGAAGTCTGTCAACTCCACAAATTAGTGTTGGGTGTGTCCTGTGACAGGACCCTGCCCTGAGTCTGGTGGTCATGCTGCCCAACAAGATGGACGGTCTTTCCACGCTGGAAGACAAGCTGAGCAGAGTCGATCTCGGGAAGATTGAGTGTCGCAAGAGGGACGTTATTGAGGTGTGGCTGCCCAGGTTTACAATTCAACAAGCGGTAGACTTCACCGACGTTTTAATCAAGGTGCGTGGGGGACACGGTTCTGCAATACACACTCTAGTGCTTAGATTAAAACTCAGGTACTACAATGCATAGGATTGCTTGCTAAGGGGTTAGCCCTGATCCAGTAAATATAGGTTACCTACTTTGAAAGTTGTATGAATTTATATTATTTAACTCTAAGTTTAGAAACTGAACATTAACTATACCATTAAATGAATAAACAAACCAATATGTCCAAAGTGACTATACCAGATAATAGACTAACCTTGCTGTGGTCCCTTGAGTCTGTTAGTTTCCCCCCTTTTAACGGTCATCCGTGGTATTTGTCGATTAGCTGGGTGTGGTCGACTTGTTCGACGCCGCAGTCAACCTCACCCGTATCTCTCCTTCTAGTCCCATTATGGGTCATGTGGTACAGAAGAGCTTCATTCAAATTGATGAAGAGGGTACATCTGCTGCAGCAGCCACAGGTCAGTACCAATCAGCTATGTAACTATTGGTAGGGATGATTGATAAAACATATTTTTAGTTATTCACTATTACAACTATTATATATTTTTCTAAAAGTGAATTTTCTAACATTTTATTTATTCCCCGTATGATTCAAAAACTAGGATAATACTTTCGTCAGGAAGTCAGACAATTTTGAAAACGGAAGACTATATATAAGATGAGAAATGTACCCTTACTTTATATTATAGACCAGGGGTTCTTAAACTGGGGTCCATGAACCCCTAAGGTGTTCGTGGATGGGCTTCAAGGGGTCCGTGAAACGAAGACAAATAATTAGAAACTGCAGATTAAAGCTTGGATTCAATTACAAAATGTCCTGTTTCTTCAACTTGTTCATCACTTGGTGACATCAACACCAAAAATAAAAATAGATAGAATGTCAAAGATGACATGCGCGCTGCACTGTTTAAGATTACTCCACAATTTCAAATTCTTTATCAACCAAAACAACAGCAACCTTTTCATTGACTTTTTACTTTGGAACAGTTTCTAAAGCTCACTTTGAAGTTACACACTTTGAATTTATTTATCTTTTCTTCATGAAGCTACCATTCATTTTTGCATAAAAAGGAAAAGTGAGAGATATAATTTGTCGTAAAGATTGTTTTTATATTATGCCCGTGTGAATGTAATAGATTTATACTGCAATAAAGTAAACTATCAAATTGCACTATAGTTACGTAAATTCTTTTTCGGTTTCCAATAAAAAAATTGTAGTTTAATCTTTTTGAAAAGTTTTATTATTGGTTAAAAAATTAAAAACGACTTCCGGTTACAAAATATATATATATGAAATTTTACTAGTGGTTGCACATATTCAAGTCATCGCATTGCTATTAAAGTCCTCATTTGTAAATTTTGACCAGTAAAAAGGTCGATATTGGGTTTACACTTTTTTATTAAAGAGATAGTAAGCAAAATTTTCTGAGCGTGTATTTACGTCCATTTTTATGGGAAGGTGGTCCATGGCCTTTTTCAGATTCTCATAGAGGTCCGTAACCCAAAAAAGATTAAGAACCACTGCTATAGACTAAGCCGTCAGGTAACAATCTTACCTTGCTTGGTTCCACTATGGTGTAGCTTATAAGATAGGGTCATAGGGTAATCAGTCAAGGTAAGACCGCTACCTTTCAGGGTAAATGGAATGTGCATTTAGTTAAACTGGTGAGTGGCAAATAAATTATCAAAAAAAACTGTTTTTAAGATGGTGTTGATTCCTGATCCAAATTAATGTAAACATCAAATATAAATTAGTTTAATATAATCACCATAACCCGAGCATGTAAAAAGAGTACATTCTAAAAATTACTACCGGGAGAGAAAAGAAAAACAACTTTTTCTATTTAACAATTTTAATTTAAGAAGTCATTATTCGTGTGAGTGCAAATATCACATTATTTGGGGGTAAAAATTTACGTTAACACAGAAAGTCGACCTCGGTGGTCTTGGGGTAGAGTGCTCGCCTCGATTTTCGTGGGTTCAAACCCAGCCAAGCTCAACGGATTTTTCTTGAATGATAAAAATCCGTAGCACAACTTCCTACGGAGGGGAGATAAAGCCGTCGCTCCCATGTCAAATGTGGCATGTAAAATAACCCTGGAAGGAATGTGAAAATACCTTTCCTGGCAAAATTGGTAGGCCCTTTCGCTCTCGCTCATAGAAATTCTCGTGTTCTGATATAATCAGTCGGTTTCGAAAGTGCACGTTAAATACCTCAAATAAATATAAATAAACCAATAAAAAACATCGGAAATTTTTATATTAGTCATTTTAATCAAATGTTATATAAATTAAATAAGTATAAATAAAGGTAATGTTAGTAAAGATAACACTAATACTGGCAATCCTAATTAATCAAAACAATATTTTGTCTTGTTCCGGACCTCAACCAGCAAAATTAATTTTACACGCAATAATTATGAAATAAGAAACATTCAAATGACTCAAAATTAAATTTACTATTAAAAACACATCTTCTAAAATACTCTTAACAAGTATATTTTTCTTCCATTTATATAATGAGCTAAAATTATCTCCATATTTGCGTTGTGGACTGATATAGTAAAGCAAAAACTGAGGATTTTTTAAAAATACGATAATGTGTTGTTAATTCAATTAGAAAAAAACCTTCACCCATTCGTTAGAACAGTGAAAAATTATAACTCCCCTTGATGCTGTATATAAATATAAATTATTCAAAAGTAAGATTAAGTTTTGCTCATAAAATGTTTTTGTCAGTTTTTCAAATAAGAATATGTTTGAAATAACTGTGAGGATGTTCCAGCCGGCCTGGTATTGGAAAGTCTCGTCATGGCAGAGAAAGTGTTCAAGGCCGATCATCCCTTTCTGTTCTTCATAAGAGAGAACAACTCCAGAGCCATCTTGTTTCTGGGGCGGTATACTAACATAGACTGACCCAACGCCAGCTATATACTGTGCACTGCGGTCTAGGTTTTGATTTATATTTTAATGTGTTCTCAGAAAATACTTGTTAAATTATTATATAGCCAAAATAAAATATCTACCCAATTTTAGAAATATTCAATTTAAAAACTATAGTATATAATCAAATTTCTTAAAAATGTATAAATAAGATAAAAATAACAATTAACAAATCACATATTTTTTATGTTTTAAGACTTAACTAAAATAATATTGTATTTGACTACTTTGAGTATATTTAGATAATAAATAGTACCTAGTAATATCTTATGAAACAATGTTTGTTTCATAAACTTTTAAAACACTTTCCTATTATTATCGGGACAATGAAAAATTCTAAACAAGTAAATATTCTAGCTTTGATAAATTTTGGAAGTACTAAATTTACATTAAAAGAATTTCATACTAGTTATGGATTATGTGAATTACAGTTTTAATAAGTTTTGTTAGTCTTTAAATAATAGAGTATAAAACCATAACCCTGGCTACTATTAAATAAGATGGTGGTAAATACAAATATGTTAAGCAAGGGTAGGAGGATATAGTACATTGTTAAAAACAGAGAAAAATACAAGTTAACAAATAAGTTTAATTGATATCAAAACAAAAGAGAATAGCTAGTTAGATAGTCACAGATACGAGGGCATTCCACACTTTCCATATTTAATGTTAGGCGTAAACAATGTAACAAGAAACATTTTTACCAAATTTCCGTGTTTGGTGTGAGGCACCTTAAATTAACACTTAACCAAGACAACAATGCTTGGGTTGAAGATTGAATAACGTGTGACTCCTTAAAGAAGGACATTCTCACTTTCTAAAACGAAAGTGTACAAAACAGATAACGACGGCAGCTCTAATCAGAAGGATTAAATTAATCTATGGCTAAGCAACAATATACTATCCTACTTCAGCCATACGTCTGTTAGCCTCAAATCTGATAAGTATGGTCAAATAATGACGTTGAACAACTTTTAAAACCAGGGAGTCCGTATTTAACTAAAGACTGATAACAGCCAAAGACCCAATTAGTTCATACAGTAACGCCATGGATTAACCTAATCTCTCATTTTTGCCAAACTAAAGGTTAAATCATTAGAGACGTGGTCACATAGAACAGGGCAGCGGACTGTAGCCCAAAAAATTAAGACTAGTCATATGAACATAGTTTAACAATAAATAAGAATGGTCATAAGGACTACACTCTGTTTAAAATTGATGAGTTAATACTATTCAAATACAAGCATACCATCTTTTATTTCTTCACTGTGCTGTTATTTATTTTATCAGCCATTAAACTAGTATATATTACTGATTGAATTTTGCCTAATAACTACCGAAATTAATTAATCACTTTGGAGATCACAAACACACGGACAAACATTACAAGTCTGTTAAACGCAACTGAAAAAAAAAACACGCATGCGCAATAACACAATAGACCAGAGACAGGACAACAATTACATATATCTCATCATAATCAAGAACTAAATAATGTCAACAAAAATAAACAGACTCTGGCAGAGAGTATAACTACTACACTTAACAAACATTGAAGCTTTTCATATGAAGAAGCCAAAAACTTCAAGTCCGTAACAGACTATAAATATAACTTTAACGGATTTTACATATTTTCTGCTGTGAGATGGAGAGACCAATGAATCGATCATCTTGACCGCTGCTTGTAGGTTAAGTTAAGCTGGAAGCCTCCTGGATGCTCGTGTAACGAGTTGTTGAAATGGAATACAATAATAGTACGAGAGGCGCCGCATTATATATGAAATTGATCTGACGTCAAAGGAGAGGAGAAGAAGGGAGGCTTACTCAAACATGATAAAATAATCCAGAAGCACAAACCACAGTTGACCGGAGTCCAAGGACGCGCACAGATCGCTCAGTCTTGTTTTGTTGTGCCAGTTGACTAGATGAGACTGCCACGTCCGCTTTTTCTTTTTGGTCATCCAGCCGCTACCAATTTTGGAGAAATATTCGTGAACTAGATATATTTAAATAAGACTGGGCTTATATACATGCATAACGCATAGCTAACAGTGAATAGTACAGAACGTATAGTATACAGTTCATAATAAGAATACAACAATTTGTAATTAGATGTAATTATTGAAGTTTTACTTAAATCGATTGCTTTATTCATCACAATTGGTCTAACCCTCTTGCTATACTAGGTGATGTCTTTAAAAACATACTTAAATTAAAGGTTCACTCAAAAAACAACATTCATTAAACTATATTTATTTTGGAAAATAAAACTTAACTTAAGTTAAGTGGAGCTTTTACTATTAACATATTTGATTTTAATTTGGATCTAATCTTATTACTGTCATGAATATGATGGTATATCTACTCTTCTAAGGGCGTAGAAAGCTAATTTTTCTACGAAGGGGTTCACTAGAAAATGTTACGATAGTGTTAGCCAATAAAAATTACTATGCATACATTAGAACCCCCCCCCCTTATGGGGGTCCATCAAATTCTGGAAGACTCTAGCACCCCCACCCCCCACCTATACCTTGCCTACTTCTCAATAACAATATCTAAAATGTAATACTTAATCTATATTTTCAATCATATTTACAATCGTAGTCATTCAGGCTAAAATAGTGATAAACACCATTTAAATTTCAAATAAAATGACTGTGAAATTATTTAGTAAATATTATCAAAAGTTTTAATATATTATAGAAAGACTTTTTAGTGATTTTTTTTATATAAAAACGCTGTATACGAGCACATAATCGCTAGTGATGCAGAAAACTACCTACTGTAACAAGTTACAAATAACAGTTCAATCAAATGGCATAATACTCACCCTTCCAGCCCAGTTGGACTCCAACTTCTTCACGCCTGGCCGTGACCTCCCTCTAACACATTATCTAACTGACTGAAAGGAGGTGTGAGCCAGCTGTCTTCAAGTGAAATAGGCCACGCCCAAGAAAAACAAGTGAAGGTGGCTCCACGTACCTAATTATTTCTTCCACCTGGACTGTTCTAGCTTATCATACTAGTTCACGGAATGCTCACAATTATTTCCACGCGCTTCTCCTCCTCTTCCCTTCCACTCCCTTAGCCCCTTTTCCCTCCCCTACTCTCTGTGGATATATGATCTTATGTAGTCGCTATATATGGCGGTGTTATGTTTATATCAGTACTCATTGTATCGTTTGGCTTAGCATGGGGTGAGCGACACTATATAAGCTAGGGCTTAGCTTCCGTTTTTCAAAATTCCCTTTTGGCTAATTTATGGAATCTATGCAAAATTATTTATTTGGACTTATAAATTTAAATCTCTGAAATAGATTGGGAGTGTTTTCTTTTATAAGCGGGCTAATGTGTAGCCACGTTTCTATTAGTATTTTGTCTATTGGGGAAACTAATTTTTTACACAATCTTAAAGTAACTTCTGCTTTGCCGCTCGGTGGCTAGCGTTTCATTGCACCCCCACGTATGCTATATTATTGGCGTCGTTTACCGAGTAATTAATCTTTGGTATAATCAAATTTAATTACTTTAAATTACATTTTACTCTTATGAGGAAACAGAGCACTTATATATTTACTATTTGGCCTTTCATATTTAATTACTTTCAATTACATTTTGCTGTTAGGAGGAGACAGAGCGCTCATATATTTAGTATTGTGATTAACAAATTTAATTACTTTCAGTTTCATTTTGTTTTTATGAAAAGACAGAGCAATTATATATTTAGTATTGTGCTTTTCAAATTTAATTGCTTTAAATTATATTTTGCTGTCATGAGAAGGCAGAGCACTTAAATATGTATTAGTATACTTTATAAATTTAGTCACTTTAAATTACATTTTGTTGTTATGAAGACAATAAATTTTAGTATTGAACCATGTGACCTTAGTTACATTAGACTATGTTATGATGTTGCGAGATATTACCAAAGATATACTATTATGTTTCGTAATTTCTCTTACATTATAGTGCGCATAATCGCTGGCGGGTGGCGGGTCTCTAGCCTCTATGCACATATGGTTATTGTTAAAAATATATATATATTTATTCATTGTTTCTTCAATAAAATTATTGTTCTCTTGTGACTCCTTTACTATTATTTCTCTAAAGGAGGGGGGGGGGGGGGTTAAACTACAATGTTTTTAGCCTGGAGTATCCATATTTTTCTTGAGTAATAAGCTCTGTGAGTAGGGCCACGCAAGAAATATGTACGGAAAGATTTACTCGGGTAGTAGAGTCAATAAAAGCTACTAACAATATCAATCCACCATGTTTGAAAATATAGTGTTGGTTTTGTTTGTTTTATAAATTGAACAGTTTATTATTTAATTTTATGTAAATACTTATATAATATTTTTGTTTTGCGTTTACCAAGTAATTTTTGATTTAATTTATATTTTAAAATGTTCAATAACCACGTATTTTTTAATGACGGCAACAGCTTTTGGCGCCAACATAGAAAGGAAACCACGAGATTGAGGGCAGTCGGCCAGGATCGTAGAGCGAGAAAGGTGGTTGAGGATGTCCGCCACCGGTTTCTGTCTCGCAGGATATTCAATTTCTACTCTTTGTTATTGTATATAGTAATTTAGATATATTTGACCATTACAAAGTGAATTCTGTGAGTTCGTGTTTATAAGAGTGTTAATATAGCCAGTTGGTGGCAACTCGTTCAATTGTGTGAAATTGCGAGCAGTCTAGTCGGCCTCACCGCGTGGGTAAAGGTGAGCGCATTCGTATAGTTCACTGAAAATAATTTTATAAGTTTGTGTCCTCCTACCTTTGGATAAGAGGTGAATGTGAGGAAGTGCAGATTAAAGAAGCTAACCATGCTAAGAATATTGGTAGGGCGTATGATAGTAACGGTGCCTGTTATCCCCTCTTATTTTCCGTGTCAGCCCAGTGACACAGTGGGAGGACGAGTAAAAGTAACTGTGCCATTCTCCCCATCCTCTGCCCCATTTATCGTGGTGGCCCAGTACGTTGCAACTCTCCCAACTAACAATCCTAAAAGATCCCGGCCAGCTCACTCAAATCCGCCAACTGCCCAGAAGTATCGATGAGTTGAGTCTAACCCCACAAGAGAGATATCTGAACACAACTGAATGAACTGCCCCAAGGTAAGCTTGGTGTCTTTCAGGACTAGCTTTTCGAGTTCGTTAGGTGGATCGTTAATGAAGGGACCAAAACTTTAAACTTCTTAATTTGAATTTAACATTTTTGAAGAATAAGAACTAAAACATAATCATAATATTCCATTGTAATGCAAATATGGAAAAATAAACCATTTGGTTTGGTATTATTTGGTCTATTAAGTCAAATATTGGTTTTTAAAAGTAAATTCTAGATTAATTACAATGACTTGCTGATAAATGACACTTATGTAGTACATAGTTGGTATAAAGCTGTATCATAATGGCTGTCGTGACCAAGATTATTTTTGATAGGTGAGCCTTGATAAAAGATTTAGACATGTGGCAGACCCTTAGAGTAAGCATCTCCGATTTAGATTAGATTTATTATTTTTCTTTAAACTGTTAGTCACAATGACTCGTTTCCATGGTAACACTTAAACTGTTACACATATTTTTGTAGAATTTAGTCTTACAAAAATCAATTCATAAACATTATTTAAATAGTGTTAAAGAGTGAATTAATAATTTTGTAAATATGTCACTGAACAAGAATAGTGATGAAGATGACGATGATCACTCGTTAAAAATGAGGGTAACTTAAACTTTATGTATTGGAATGAAGTAACATTCTTCTCAAAATAGTTAATTGGCAGCAGACAAACAACCTACAGTAGGCCTACAAAGAATGCTATTAAAACCAGCCTTAATTACATATTTCTTAATGTGCCTTTTATGACATGTCCGTTCTTAATGACCTGATGGTGTGAGCAAAATGCAGCACTTGTGAATCTTGGTTGGTTCTGTGATTTGAAAGTAGACGAAGTAGCAGTTCACAATATTATTTATTTAACTAAAGGAACTACCTCTTACAATGGCATTTTAATTAATAAATATAAAGAATAATTTTAACTATCAAATCAAGCATATAGCCTACAACCCAAACGACTAGTAAGACGCGGGGATTAAAAAACCTATCATATCTATATTTTGGAGAAAGGGATGTTATGCTGATACCTATGTCAAAAATGTGGAGACAGGAGTTAAATAGTTGTCCAATAAGATATTATTGAACTAAATAATGCTTTGAGTGAGGATGTAAAACGAGAAATCTGTACATAGCAGATAGAATATACTTGTGGATATTTTCTGAACGAGCTGTATAGTAGATAGAATATACTTGTGGATATTCTCTGAATGAGCTGTATAATATGCTGTTTTGTGGTGTTCCCATAATGTATTTTTTATTAACTGGGACAGTTCCAAACTTTCACTTTAAAAACCTGGGACATTTTAAAAATTAAGGAAAACCAAATAAGATTCTATCATAAGCTTTAAGATATATGTGTCACTTTAAGTAAGATTATTATTATTATTATTATTATTCCACTTTGAAAAATAATTATAAATCACAAACCTAGGCCTACCTAATTAGAAAAATTGCACCTTTAAAAAATATACAATAGTTTTGTTAAGTTTGCATTTTAGAAAGATCATCAGAATATTTATCAGATTTATGGACCTGTTCAAGAAGTTTTTTTTCTTCCAATATTTGGATGGCTGTTGTGCAGTCCATGGACTTAGACTGGTGGTTATGCAACGCTGTGTGATTCGCGAAGGTTCCTTCCTCTACTGCTGGTGATAACTCTTTTTCCATTTCCCTTTGGGTTTTCGAATTTAGGAAATTACTTACACTGCTATTGGAAGCCTGAGAACAGCACCTTTATGTTTATCGTCTTCAGGTGGTTGACTACGTCTGAAAGACCACCGTGTGAAATGCAACATTTAGAGTTGCATGAAGTACATTCCACACTGTCATCTTTACTTTTAACGGAGGGAAATTATCTTCTAATATTATCACTAACTTGTACTACACTTACGTTTCGGCATTAGGCGGGTGGAAAAAAGATAAAAATTATAATATTCTACAAACGCTAGCAACCCCTCTTATGTATGTAACCGAAAATTGATAAAGTAACATACTGCCAACAGAAGCACAGAGAAAAAAAAGAGCATCACTATGAGTATTGCCAACATTGTAATAGAAATTGGTTAACAATGTTACATGGTTATACTAAAACACAGAATAACATCTGTTACCCACAGATTTTTTTTTCAGGAAAGACACTTAAAAAGAGGGACATTTGGAATAAAGTTGGGACACTGGGACATTTGATCAAAAAATGGGACTGTCCCGTTAAAAATGGGATGAATGGGAACCCTATGTTAGTGTAACATAATAAGTTACCTAGTGATAATTTCTCTTGACACTAAAGAAGCCATGTTGTTTGGGGCGTAAAAATAAATATTGAAGTAAAAAAAAAGTCTGGGTAGTTTACAGTACACTAATTCCTCGAATAATTTACTAACTTTACAGTATATAATAGTAAAATAGGCCTACAATTTACTGAATCATTCTAGTCAGTATTTGTACATATTGTTACAACATCAGCAATTCCCCAGCTGTCCAGAACAACTCCAAAAGTTGGTAATTTATACAACTAGAGGGGCTGTACACTTTTTATAAACAATAGAGGGATTTCATCCAGCCCACAACCTTTCTTGACCTGCTTCAGTGGCCACATGGTCTAAAGTGTCACACTCGTGTTAGACTAGACTGCAGTTGATGGGGAGATCAGGGTTTAAATCCCGGTCGGGTGTACTAAGAGTGGTTTTTACTTTCTCCCTCCACACAAATGTGGGTACACTTTCTATGAATTATACCTTTTTCATCAGTGTAATTACCTAGTACATATGCGTATAACCTGAACAAGTAGTTACATGCAGTGCTAAAAATAAAATATTTTTCCTTGATGCACTCTAAACTTATTTTTAAATATTAAGTATAATTTTAGTGTTTGTGAGTAAAAAATTTGTTAGGCCTTTCTCGTAACTTTCTCGTACCTATCTCGACCCAGGCTTATCTGCCATTGAACTTTGCGTCCTGAAAATCCGTGCTCTACTACAGGGGTTTCCAACTTGGGGCTCCAAGGGTCACAGTAGTATCTACGAGTCTAGTAGCGGGCCGCATCATAATCGGCTAAGGGGTGGAGGGAAATAGGACTCAATGCAGATACACAGGTTATTATAAAAAATTAAGTTTATTACTGAATTAACATTGGTTGGAGCTTTCATGGATTTTCCCCCCATAAGTCAAAACTTTACATTTCTCGGCTAAAAACATCAATTTTACTTCAGTAAATTACTTTTCCAAGAAACTTGGTGGGCCGTGGAAAAAAAGGCATTACAGGGCGACAGTTGGAAACCCCTGCTTTCCTACATTGAACACCTTTTTATCAAAATATTAAATTACTTGTTTTCAACCAAATATTATTACTGTATTGTCTCTCGGCTAGTAATAAATAGGATTTAAAATGCTTATAAATAATGTCTTCACGTTCTTCAGAGTAAACTAAGCTGGTTGTTAGTGTGCTGGATTAAGCCCAGACTACTGCACACAATCACACAGTTAGTGTGCCAAGGCTACTGCACACAGTCGCACAGTTAGTTTGCCCAGGCTACTGCACACAGTCAGTGTGCCCAGGCTACTGCACACAATCACACATTTAGTTTGCCCAGGCTATTGCACACAGTCACACAGTTAGTTTGCCCAGGCTACTGCACACAGTCACACAGTTAGTTTGCCCGGGCTAGTGCACAGTCACACAGTTAGTTTGCCCGGGCTAGTGCACAGTCACACAGTTAGTGTGCCCGGGCTACTGAACACAATCACAGTTAGTTTGCCCAGGCTATTGCACACAATCACACAGTTAGTTTGCCCAGGCTATTGTACCCAGTCACACAGTTAGTGTGCCCAGGCTACTGCACAGTCACACAGTTAGTGTGCCCTGGCTACTGTGCACAGTCACACAGTTAGTGTGCCCAGGCTACCACACACAGTCACACAGTTAGTGTGCCCAGGCTACTGCACAGTCACACAGTTAGTGTGCCCAGACTACTGCACAGTCACACAGTTAGTGTGCCCAGGCTACTGCACAGTCACACAGCTAGTGTGCCCAGGCTACTGCACACAGTCAGTGTGCCCAGGCTACTGCACACAGTCAGTGTGCCCAGGCTACTGCACAGTCACACAGTTAGTGTGCCCAGGCTACTGCACACAGTCACACAGTTAGTGTGCCCAGGCTACTGCACACAGTCAAACATTTAGTGTGCCCAGGCTACTGCACACAATGTCGCTGTTGCTATTTCACTTGTTCGTTACTCGTATCTACCCGTATTAACCAAACAATAGTTGACCATCTAGCTGCACCTGTGGACAAGCCGCCCAAGGCATCAGACTCGCATTGCACATGGCGGCTGTTGATGAATAGGTTGGGGT
Organism: Timema genevievae; assembly: GCA_902155825.1. Taxonomy (NCBI): domain Eukaryota; kingdom Metazoa; phylum Arthropoda; class Insecta; order Phasmatodea; family Timematidae; genus Timema; species Timema genevievae. Next base: position 27,897 of record CABFWO010003647.1, read on the forward strand.
TTGAACCCGGTCAGATGCACTTGAGGTGGTTGTCCAAATGGTATTTATTGCCATGGATTTCTAATCCTCTCTCCACACTTACTTGTAAGGTTCACTTCCTCTAAATTAGCCTCGTCATCCTTACCCCCTAGATTGAGGTGTTGATAACCAAACATATCAAGAAGAAGAGAGAGCACTGTTCATAACCATAGCCTGTTCTTGCTGTCCTAGTTGTCAGGCTCACTGCGATATGACGAGATGGTGGGGCCGGAGGAGGGGAGGAGCCCTACTCCTGATAGTAACACGGAGAGACGAGGGTTCAGCTTCCAGCAACTGTCACCAGGGGAACTAGACTACGGAGATCAGGTAGTTGTATGCTCATGTGAGTCAGGCTTGTAGGTGAGCAGTGTTACTGTAACGAACACTTGACGATGTGTTCCCCAGGCCAAGGCAGGGACCTCGACCAGCCTGACTGTGGGGTCCCAACGCGCCCTGTCCCGCATGTCTGCCCGCCGACCTCCTGTCCTGCACAGCTCCGACAACAGCGAGGACGATGATGAGGATGAGGAGGATGAACTGGATGTTCAGGTGGCGGCCGTTGAGGGGTGGGTGGATGTGTTTGGTTCATAGAGCGTGTGCGTACTCTCCATGCTGATGTAGGTGCGCAGGGGCCTCTCACTGTTACTGTATTTGCTTGCTGCCCACAGCTCGTACGATCCTTCAGAGTTCGACCACCTTCAGGTGTCACCAGAAATCAGAGAACTCTTCCAGCACATCACACGGTGAGTGACAGCGAGTGATTGTGAAGAGTGAACCAACTAAAACATAAGTTAAATTATTCTTGCATAGATTTACACCCTAGAAAAATATTTAGTCCTAAAAAGGGAATTAAAGATAATGGAGTGTAGAAGGTGTTACATAATGACGAGTTACATACCCTGTAATCACGAGACATTGTCAGGGTAATCAAATCTCGTAGATTACGGTGGGCAGGACATGGAGTGTGAATGGGAGAGTCTAGAACCGTGATCAGAGTAGTGACTGGTAAGTTCAATGGGAAGAGACCATTGGGAAGACTCGAACACAGATAGGAGAGTAACATTAGAATGGAGTGGAAAGAGATAGGGTGTAATGAGGTGGACTGGATAGAATTATCTCAAGATAGGATAGGGTGTAATGAGGTGGACTGGATAGAATTAGCTCAAGATAAAGATAGGGTGTAATGAGGTGTACTGGATAGAATTATCTCAAGATAGGATAGGGTGTAATGAGGTGGACTGGATAGAATTAGCTCAAGATAAAGATAGGGTGTAATGAGGTGTACTGGATAGAATTATCTCAAGATAGGATAGGGTGTAATGAGGTGGACTGGATAGAACTAGCTCAAGATAGGGATAGGGTGTAATGAGGTGGACTGGATAGAACTAGCTCAAGATAGGGATAGGGTGTAATGAGGTGGACTGGATAGAACTAGCTCAAGATAGGGATAGGGTGTAATGAGGTGGACTGGATAGAACTAGCTCAAGATAGGGATAGGGTGTAATGAGGTGGACTGGATAGAACTAGCTCAAGATAGGGATAGGGTGTAATGAGGTGGACTGGATAGAACTAGCTCAAGATAGGGATAGGGTGTAATGAGGTGGACTGGATAGAACTAGCTCAAGATAGGGATAGGGTGTAATGAGGTGGACTGGATAGAACTAGCTCAAGATAGGGATAGGGTGTAATGAGGTGGACTGGATAGAACTAGCTCAAGATAGGGATAGGGTGTAATGAGGTGGACTGGATAGAACTAGCTCAAGATAGGTATAGGGTGTAATGAGGTGGACTGGATAGAACTAGCTCAAGATAAAGATAGGGTGTAATGAGGTGGACTGGATAGAACTAGCTCAAGATAGCGATATGGTGTAATGAGGTGAACTGGATAGAGTTAGCTCAAGATAGGGATAGGGTGTAATGAGGTGGACTGGATAGAACTAGCTCAAGATAAAGATAGGGTGTAATGAGGTGAACTGGATAGAATTAGCTCAAGATAAAGATATGGTGTAATGAGGTGGACTGGATAGAACTAGCTCAAGATAAAGATAGGGTGTAATGAGGTGTACTGGATAAAACTAGCTCAAGATAGACATACTTTAGTAAGTGTGGTAGTAAACTTTAGAGTCCCTAATGTCATACAGTAATTCAGTGAAGTGTAACTAGACTAAGCTATCATTACACAATCTCAGGATCTGACATCGAGAGTGGAAATCAATCACAAGTAATGAACAACATATTCTCCATTCCAGCCTATTTCAACTGAACATAATTATGTTTCTAGACCAGCTCAACACAAATACAATAATTATTAACACCCTCCTTATAGCCACAGGTTTTCTTGTGAAAATCCACACTCAATTTATATCTAGTTTTCTTTCTGTTTCATCAATAATCCTACTTATCATCTGTTTCCAGCCTGTGGCCGGGTCACTTTAGTAAAATGTCTCGCTCTTCCTTCTTTAATTGTTTCCATTCTTCTCCTCTCACTCACACACTTGCTGTTATCTGCTCCTCCCGTTTCTTCCTTCATCTCTCTTGTGGTCTTTTCCTTCCAATCCTCAACTTCTCCACTTTCCATCATCCTCTATCATAATCCTAGTACACAGCTCAAAAGAGGAAAAAAAAAAAAAAAAAAAAAACGCTGTACATCAAGTGTTTGTTTGCCATTGCAAAGAATTGATGGTTTGATGTATTTTCACCTCAACCTAGTACAGCATTAGCAATTCTTACTGACCACAAATGGTAACAGTACCGCTAAAAGTCCCAGCATTGCGTCTCACTACCCGTTAGGATTATACGTTTACATATTTATTACGCTAATGGCTTTAGGAAGTGTTAGTGTACCCTAATTTGCGTGGAGGGAGATTGGAAAATCATTTTGGAAAAACCACCCTCAGTACACCCGACTGAAATTCGAACGTCGAGCTCCCTGTCATCAGCAGTCTAGTCTACTGGAGAGTAGCGCATTAGACCACGCGGCCATCGAAGCGAGTCAATATATTTATTTTTAATCTCAAGAAAACACAATTTTGTCAGTAATTTCCCATTTTTTTTAAAAGGAAAGGGTTAATTTCATAAATATATGTTAGTTGTGAATGCCTTGGTGTGGCCAAGAGAGGGTGTTGGGGTCGGGCCCTGGTGATATCGACGTAGTCTAGTCGTTGTTGATCGTATCGTCCCTAGGTACACCCCACAGAACATGGAGTTGGAGTTCAAGCTGCGGCCATTTATCCCGGACTTCATCCCCGCCGTGGGGGACATCGACGCATTCCTCAAGATCCCACCCCCGGATGATCGCCCGGACCAGGCGGGGCTGCAGGTGTTGGATGAGCCGTGCGCCCGACAGAGCGACCCTCACGTGCTGCACCTGCAGCTGCGAGCTGTGGCCAAGCAGTCGTCTGCCAAAACTGTGGTAAGTACTACTCTCTTTCTTACCAGCACATATCACTACGCCTTTGGGATGTAAGATAATGTTTTAAGGATGAAAAAGGTTGAGTTTATAGGAAGTGTACCTGCATTTGTGTGGAGAAAGAGTGGGAAACCATTTAGTAAAAAGCATCCTTAGTACAGCTGATCAGAATTCGAGCCTCGATCTTCCTGTCATTGGCAGTCCAATCTACTGCAGCAAGATTGACGCCTTACGACTCTTCAACCAACAAAGCAGGTGTGGTACTAATGTAACTGATATCGAGGAGATAGCCCTTGTAACTGTTATCACACGCAACTTGAGCTAGTCCTTGTAACTGTCAAATTGTATCCACAGGTGATCAAGAAGGTGGAAAGTGCGGAGAAGAATCCCAAGGCCATTGACCGTTGGATCAAGGACATCAGTGACCTTCACCGCAGCAAGCCTCCGCCCACCGTCCACTACACGAGGTAATTATGACTGCCACAACTACCACTTTGTTGCATTACCTTATAGTTCAACGTCATCCTGTTTCCTTAGAGTATATAGTATATTATGTTAAGGTTGTGAAAAGTACACTTTTTTTTATTCAAAGCAATATTTGAAACAGTGTTTAGATACGATTAGGTAAACGCTATTTCATGCAACTAAATATATTTAGTATCCAGTTTACAGAACTTATTATAAAAATAAGGCAAGATAAACTAATTAAGTGAAAACTGAGAGAAGACAGCCAATCATGGGAAAGAGGAAAACTCGCGGGAAAAATCCAATGGACAAAGATGACATCTTCCGGCTTAGTATAAAGCTAAATACTCGTTCAAACACAAAGTTTTTCCAATATGTACCAAAATATAAAAACTTTTGTGTTTGTACACAACTTTCTGCTATAGAAGACACTGTACAGGCATTTAGCTGTCTGTAAGGAAATGTCGATCTGTTTGCAGGTCGATGCCAGACATTGACGGCCTGATGCAGGAGTGGCCCTCAGACCTGGAACAACAGCTCCGAGAGATCGGTCTCCCCACAGACGACCTGGACTGTGACCTCCCGTCCTTTGTCGACATTGTCTGCAGTGAGTCAGCCACCTATTCAAGCGCCGACAGTAGGACAATAGGGACATAACACACCGGGACCACTCTTCTAGCGACCTCACCTGTTTTTGACCCGGTTAAATCCCAGGTCGAGTCGGATTGCTAGTGTTATATTTTGTTGTAGTTCTTGGCGTTAGTCACAGGTCACTCAACTTGGTTTATAAGTTGTTTAGAAAGTACACGTTAAATAACACAACCTAAAGTAAGATGTTTCTGTGATCAGGTTTGTTCGATATCCCAATCTACGAGTCCAGGATCCAGAGTCTGCATGTTCTCTTTACACTGTACTCTGCTGTTAAAACCTCGCAACACACCACTGGGACATGAAGCCAGGTCTCCACTCTCTACTCTGCTGTTAAAACCTTGCAACACACCACTGGGACATGAAGTTAGATCTCAACTCTCCACTCTGCTGTTAAAACCTCACAACACGCCACTGGGACATGAAGCCAGGTCTCAACTCTCCACTCTGCTGTTAAAACCTCACAACACACCACTGGGACATGAAGCCAGGTCTCCACTCTCCAACACACCAGTGGGACATGAAGCCAGGTCTCCACTCTCTACTCTGCTGTTAAAACCTTGCAACACACCACTGGGACATGAAGTTAGGTCTCAACTCTCCACTCTGCTGTTAAAACCTCACAACACACCACTGGGACATGAAGCCAGGTCTCCACTCTCCACTCTCCACTCTGCAACACACCAGTGGGACATGAAGCCAGGTCTCCACTCTCCACTATCCACTCTGCAACACACCAGTGGTAAATGAAGCCAGGTCTCCACTATCCACTCTGCAACACACCAGTGGGACATGAAGCCAGGTCTCCACTCTCCACTCTGCTGTTAAAACCTTGCAACATGTCACTGGGACATGAAGCCAGGTCTCCAATCTCCACTCTGCTGTTAAAACCTTGCAACACACCAGTGGGACATGAACCCAAGATCTAGTGACAATGGGGTTGTATTTATATATATTGTCCCTACTAGAATGCATTTGAAATATAAAACACAACGAAAAACAACTTGTAGAATATACTTTTTTCATGTTTTTATTAGTGTTTGGTTTTGAAACTAGGAGCAGTGTTTCATTCTCTATAGTCCGCTTTTAATGAATATTGTCAGGGTCAGTCGTGGACACATTTATTTTAATATACAGCTCAGTCTTGCTAAGCCAAACCTGATATTGTCAAATGATGTATTAATATATCATTATTCATGACTTGATTCTTATATGTTTTATTGATTCGGCTTTGAAACATTCCTGTATCTTTGTGGCATTTTTCTTTATCAAAAGTGGTGGACTAGTGCTAAGAATACTACTTAACTAGTTTTATTAATGTATCCTCTTTCTCAAATTTGTCTAAAAGCACACATTTCTGTTAAGAGTTGACGTGTTAGGTTTTCTTTTGTTCAACATTGTGTAATATATTCACATAAAAACGCTAGCGAGACTAAATGTTGCGGTAAGATTAAAAAGAACACATCATTGTGACTGTTAATGAGGCCAGAAGGGTTCATGTTACGTCTTCAGGACTAGTGCAGGTCTGGATTAGCAAGACTGTGCCGGGTTAGATTCTAGACTGCTCTGTCACACAAATTGTCTCACTTTGCACTTAAAATACCATCAGTTTGGAATATACTTTGGTTGCAATAAAAATATTCTAAATGGCACGGCTTGAATGTTCATAAGATGGAACTATTTACAACCACTTGCAGTTCTAGAGCGTCTTGTGTCGAGAACACAATATTGTGTGTACGTTTCAGAGCCTATAGCTTCAACCTCTTGATGTCTTCACTGCGGAAATCCGTCCTGAAACAAGACATCGCGTCGCTTGAGTCAGCCTGCCATATTGTTTCCTAGCTTCACGTCACACTGGAGATGTATAAGTCGCGAACTAATAGTTCAAGATGAAGCAACATAAAACAATCGGCATTCTTTGGCTGAGCTTTGTAGCAGAAACAAAGTAACAAGTGAAGTTGCCTCCCTACCACAATGGCGGTAATATACAATTATCATTAATCTAACAGCCGGGCCCATTGTAACTAATGAATCTAACAACCGGGCCCGTTGTAACTAATGTTTTATTTTTGTTTTCATATTAAACTTGACACAACTATTTTGAAAATTGTGTGTTTATATTTTCACAAAAATAGCCCTGATTGAAAACAAATACCTTACAAACAAATTCAAATATAATATGAGGACTATACTAAAGATTAGTTCATTTAACTTTCAAAACTTCCCCTTGAAGGTAGACCTTTAACTTTGTAACTTGTGATGGGAATAACTTACAACATCATGTAGTTGCCAACTATTGAACTGGTCTAGCTATCTATATATCACACTCTAGTGGGTGGATAGTTGTACCTGAGCGACATGATCTGTCGGATTTCCGTGGGCGTGAGTCTCCAGGTGAGCGGACTAGAACTATTGCCCCAGTAGTCTGAGATCTCTGTCACTCGCTCCAAGTTGAGGACGGTCGCTATCTGGGTGAGTCGAGCAAACTTGTCCCTGATGGACCACGAGGTGGCGCTGGTGAGGTACCCCACAAGGGCTCTTACCTCCTTGTCCAATACAAGTCCTCCCAGCTGAAACAACACAAGCTCTTCTGTCCCCACTGCATCTTGGTACCTGTTTGTGCTGCACGCATGATATGATAGGGGTGAGGAAGTTATCATTTTAGAGCAAATGCACCCTAATTTGCATGGAGGGAGAGTCTAGAACCAACCTCATAGGACTCAACCAGGAATTCCCTGTCACAAGCAAAACACGCGAGAGTGCGCAACCCAACCACTGATGCAGGTTTGTTGGCGTTGTTCATCTTGTTCTGGACAACCTCTCCCCTTCGACTCTCTAATTTGGAGGACTCACCCTGTTGAAGGAGGACTTGAGGACCACCTTCTCCATATGACTCGTAACCTCCGAGGTGAGGATGCTGACGATCGTGTCGTAGTTCCCCGGAGTGAGGTTAGGTTTCAGCGACGTCAGGAGTCCCTGCAGGTTCATGATGAGGTTCTGGATGAATGCTTCGTCTGCTTCATAGCTCGCAAACTCTTCCTGGAATACGTGAATCTCGTCAAGCTTTGGGTTCAGATCAAACAATGTTCATATGTACTAACTATGCTAATGAAAAGGAATATCGCGTTTGGGTAAAGTGTACCTGCATTTGTGTGGAGGGAGAATGTAACATTATTTAGGAAAAGTCACCCAGAGTACACCTGACCATAATCAAACTTTGATCTCACCGTCATCGATCATCAAGTCTTTTGGGAGTGTTTGACCACTAAAACAATGTGTTGTTACCTCTGAGAGCTGGTATTACTTGTGAGAGCATGTGTTGTTACCTGTGAGCAAGTGCTGTTACCTGTGTGAGCAGGTGCTGTTACTTGTGTGAGCAGGTGCTGTTACCTGTGAGAGCAGATGTTGTTACCTGTGAGAGAGTGTTGTTACCCGTGAGAGCGGGTGTTGTTACCCTTGAGAGAGGGTGGTTTTACCCGTGAGAGTGGGTGCTGTTACCCGTGAGAGCGGGTGTTGTTACCTGTAAGAGCTGGTGGTGTTACCTCCGAGAGCTGATGACTGACGGCCAAGAAGGAGTCCACCCAGGGGCTGACTCTTGGCTTGATGGCGCTGGCACGTAACTGCTGGATGCCATAGTCCACCACTGCGCGCAAGCTGGCATTCACCGATGCCAGCCCAGACAAGCAGCTCTCCAACTTGTCCCGCTCGTGGGCTTTGAGTGGAGACAGCGCACTGGGGACCTCCTCAGATAGGCTTTGGCGCAGGGTGTCGATGTATTCTGTGCTCACATCAGCGTTGTTCAGGTACGCCTGCAGGACATGAGACAGGTCAAGGATCCTCACTTGTTTGGTAAGGGTCCATTGTTTCCTTCCGTTAGTTATTGGTTTCGGTGATAGTTAACATATTTATGGGATTGACAAGTTGTTTCATAATTTATGATTGTTTAAAAAAAATCTTAGGTGATGATAAGACAAGCGAGGTTTCTCTCTCAGTTAGTGCGCCTGACTCTACTGGAGAGAATGGCCAGGGTTCCATATCAGCTCAGTGCACCAATATATTTCTATTTATTTATTTATTTAAGGTATTTAACATGAATGTTCTAAGCCGACTGATTATATAAACACATGAAAATTTCTTTGAGCAAAAGGGCCTACCAATTTTGTCGGGAAAGGTATTTTCACAAACCTTCCAGGGTTATAATTAAGGGCCACAATCAACTTGAAGGTATTTTCACAAACCTTCCAGGGTTCTAATTAAGGATCACAATCAACTTGAAGGTATTTTCACAAACCTTCCAGGGTTCTAATTAAGGATCACAATCAACTTGAGACAGGCGGATTTACCTACCCTCTGAAGGAAGCAATGCTACATATTTTTATCGCTCAAGAAAAATTCGTCGACCTCGATTGGGTTTGAACCCACGAACATTGAGCCCTGAGGCGAGCACTTTACTCCAAGATCCCCGAGGTCGACTTGCACCGAGATAATTTTACCAAACAAGTGGTCCTCTTATTTCCTCAGTTTAGCAACTATGTGAATATCTGAACCAGGAGCAGTCAAATTACAAAACTAACCTCGTTGGCCCAAGGCTGGAGTTATGTGGGGACGAAGGGAAGGGGGTTGTCCTAGTTTCATAGTTGTTTCTTTTTGTCACCGCGTCTTACTAGCCAATCGGGTTATACTCATATGTTTTACTATGCTTTTGTGTTAAGGGCAAGAAACGTTGAGACAAGAGTAAGTGTACAAGCATTTGGTTAGATAAAAACACTCGATAAACTCGACCGAGATTCAAACCTCATTCTCCCTGTCATTGGCAGTCCAATGTGGTACCTTGGAGACTATTCGACCAGAGAAGCGTGTGAGATCACAGTTAAAACGACACACACATGTAATCAAATGAGCCATGGTTCACTCCTCGGGGTGTAGTTGAGGCTGCCGCCGGAATACCTACCATTGTTTAAAGTTTGTCTACATATCATGTAAGAAACTTTTTTATTCAATTATTATCTATAGCAGAGTTGTCAAAACGTATGACGAGTATTACCAGAAACATGAGCCGGGCCTGCTCCGAATCGGATGCCTGCAGGCGGCCCTGCTGTATGGTGGAGTGCAACACGTTGTAGGCCTGAGTGAGGTCCAAGTACCCCGAGGGGTAACCCTGCTTGAGCTGTTGACGTAGGACCCCACATAAATCCATCTCAAGGAGACTACAGGCATTGTTGATGACCGCACAGACGCCATCAAGGCTGGCGCTTGAGCTGGCGCGCCTGGGGGCAATCACCATCAACATATACACACCTGATGCTCTTCCTGACTATGAAGAACACATCATCCACCATGCTGGATGTCTCACCTGATGCTCTTCCTGACTATGAAGAACACATCGTCCACCATGCTGGATGTCTCACCTGATGCTCTTCCTGACTATGAAGAACACATCGTCCACCATGCTGGATGTCTCACCTGATGCTCTTCCTGACTATGAAGAACACATCGTCCACCATGCTGGATGTCTCACCTGATGCTCTTCCTGACTATGAAGAACACATCATCCACCATGGTGGATGTCTCACCTGATGCTCTTCCTGACTATGAAGAACACATCATGAAGTATCTCTCCAGGAGAAAGTAGTGACTGAGCAACTCCTGCATCCGATGACATAGCTCGCTGCCTTGCAGCGTCGTCTCCAGCTCGGTGACTAAAGCGGCGCGGGTCTGCGCATTTGGCACACCCACTTCGAGGTCGTTCTAGAGACACGCCACATTGTTTGATCATTGGACTGTCTTAAGGAACACGAGAGAAATAATGAACAGTGCCAACATTCACTATCAACAACTTTATACTACATAATCTAAGGGCACAGAAAGAATCAATAATTGTCCCAGTATTATCCTGAATAGAACTTTAAAGTGTGTGATAAGACTCTCTCTACGGCTGTTTGTTATCCTCGCTTCTTACTACCTGTTGGGGTTATACGCTTATGAACAGAGTGTGATGTGTTAGGGGTGAGGAAGGTTGAATTTAGAGGAAGTGTACCTGTGTTTGTGTGAAAGAAGAGTGGAAACACACCTTTATTATACCAGACCAAGATTCGAACCCCGTTCTTCCTGTCATCGGCAGTCCAGTCTATTGCGAGTGTGACGTTTTAGATCATATGACCATCAAAATGGGTTTCTATAGTTATTATTGAATGCTTCCTTCCCTCTGTACATTAAGGAGACCCCTTCCAGGCAGGATGGAACCAGAGTTCTGAGAAATATCAGACTCTAAGGAGGAAAGCCTACATACCATCACTCGCCTGCGCACAAAGCGCACATACAGCTCAGCGCGTGAGTGCATGATAGTGAGTTCTCCCAAGAACAGGTCCAATTCTTTGGGGTCAAGCTTGTCGACTGGGTGTTTGCCATAGACCCCGACGGGGCCTCGGTAGTAGTCGTCGACTTGTTGCAGCTTGTGGTCCAACTGGCGGTGCTTGGAGAACTCGGCTAGCACCTTCTTAGTTTGGCGGTCACACTCTCGCTGCAGGTGCGGGATTATACCTATCAGGCGACCTAGACCTACAACATGGCCGCAAGGAGGTAGGAAGCAGTCAGTAAGAATAGGTAAACACAAAGTCTCAAACCTAACAAGATGAAAATGATGTCTTAAGTTACATTTTACTCAGGAAAAAATTTGTGAATAAATATAATTTTCCAAAATATTTAATATGGAGTTGAAGATTTCAATAAGCCACAATATTTACAAGCAACTCTCAGTACAATGAACTTTGTCTATTGCACCCCTAGATTTATTATGTTAGTACTGTAGTACGTCTGTATGAAGGGTTGTAATATTGGTACTAACCATAGTATGCCTGTACGAAGGAGTGTAATGTTGGTACTAACCATAGTATGCCTGTACAAAGGGTTGTAAGGTTGGCACTAACCATAGTATGTCTCTATGAGGGGTTGGTGGATCTCCACCACCCTTGCAATGCCTTCAAACAAAAGGGTGAGTGTGTCAGCGTAGATGACGTTGGCTCGCTTGTCTGTCAGTTTGGTCTCCAAAGCTGTCTTCAAGTTCTTCTGAGCTGTTTCTTGCAACTGAGAGAAACGTTAGGTTAGTTAATGAAACAAGGGCAGGTGAAGTGTGCAAGGTTGCGTCCTGTTCCTTGTGTACCTTGGAGCAGAGGTAGTGGGAGAACTTGGCGAGTCCTTGGTCATGTAGCCCCAGCAACGGGAAGATCTTGAAGAACCTCTCGACAGAGGCGAGGTCCTGTGACCTCACAGCCTCGTCAAACTTGGCAGTGACCACTTTACTCAGCCTCGTCGCGGCTTCCTCCAGGAGCGTGGAGGAGTTGGTGACGCTCGTACAGTCTGATGACATGCAAATGAACCACTCAGGGATCAAACTGATCTGTTGGTAGACAGTGGAAGGTTAGATGTTTAGACTGACACCTTAGTACTCTGTCACAGCAGCAATTTATACAGGAAGATGACGTATTCGTAGAGGGTTTGAGTATAATATAAGTATCAGTACATGTGTTGTACTGTAGTAGACTCAATGTTGGTGACACAATCAACCACCGAGCGCTGTAGTCTATACTTGAGTGTGACAAGAGAACTGTAATCTCTGTTATCACTTTATTGTAACTCATTTGATAATGTTTCTGGTTTTAACATCTTCCGGAGAAACTAAATTCAAGTGGAAACTTTAGACTATAGATAAGGTAGCTTGAGCGTTTTTGTTTTATTTAAATAAGTCAAGAATTTTATTAGAAAAAAATTAAAGTAATGTTTTATAAACCATAAAAATTTCAATCTAAAATTTTTCCCCGCCAGGAAGTACCTTCAGCGACATCATCCGCAGTCTGAATGAGCAAATTTTGATCCATGGACAGAAATCTGTGGACGTGTCCCGCGGCCTTCTCATAGTCTTCTGAGCGCAGCGCTGTCTGGACTCCGTTGCTACACAACTGTAGGTCCAATAGGTCGTGTACCCGCTGCTGACATTCAGAGACTCGGCTCTGCACGAAACAAATAAACACAACTCATTATTCAACAATATGGCCGGATGAGTTCCAAACCGCCACAGTAAAGAAGACACACTTTTGTTCACTTTCCAGTTCATATTAATGTCTAAAATCACATTTACAATTTCATTTATTAAGTCCACGACAATGATGTGAAAGTAAAAATAATAAATACAAAAATGCTACAGTATTGTATTGTTAACCTATAAAGCACAAAAAAAAAAACCTTGATCAAAGCAAGACAAGAGTACCGGTAAGCGCAAGCATTGATTGAAAAGCGCTGTATTAGTGAAGTGCCCTAAAGCGGGGTACGAAGTCCTGTATTCCTATATATGCCCAGTTAAACCTCTTTTTGCAGTACAGAATGGGCCATTAGACTCCCCATCTTATTTATAAAGAAATACACAGTTATTTGTGTTGTCCTTATACCTGTTTACAATAGCACCCTAAATCTAGTCCCTGGCCCGGCCCAGAAAACTAAGATTAACTGCCGGAGGACTCGTTATGCTGAACATATGGCAACCTCTATCCACAAATGTTGGTACTATCATCGCGGACATGCGGCGGCCGCTCAGTTGATTTAGCTTGATTGATTTAGCTTGCTTGAGGGCTAACACCATTGAGATCCCCCCCCGTATTTTTAATCCTAGCCTGTTTTTGAAATGGAAAAAGTTAGTAACCGAGCACACGGGCAAAGGAAAGCTATTGTACGTGTTTTGAGCAACATATTCAAAACTACTATTGCCACATTTATTAGAGAAGATGCATACCAGCCTGGGAATACGATTTTTGTGAGCTATTCATCTTGCACTTTCTGAACCGACAAATTATGTCAGCATACAACTTATAAACTAACTTACATCTAGAACAGACACAACATCCAGTCCCCCGACTGTTAGTTCATCACTGTGAAAGGGGAAACCTACATTTCAACAATAATTAATTTTTTAGCGATCTTGTGAATAGAATCTGGGACCCTTAGCTTAGTAGAGACACACACTAACAACTGATCTGAGGTGTCAATACAACTGACAGTTAGTTCTGCGCTAGAGTGCTTCATTCTGATCCACAAGACTAAGGTCACAGCCCTAAATGGTAGAGGAAAGTTTTGTCCACAATGTGATTCCTGCTGGTGCATTTAATAAAAACATCAAATGTGCAGCGAGAGATCAATCGCTGTCCGATGAGCTTACCCTGGCAATGTCCAAATGCCTGACTTTAGCGCTGACGTTCTCGGCTAGCGTGGAGGTGAAGGTGATCATGTCGGTGAGCCGGCGAGTGTCGGAGTGAACTATGTGGAGGTTGGGCAGGACTTTGGTGACACCCCGCAGTTTGGCCTCGAGGTGGCATTGTCTCGCCAGGAGTGTCTCCAGGGCATTGTTTACCTCTGACTGGAAGTTGCGGAACAGAACACAACCATAATATCGGTCCGTGCCCCACTATGTGTATCTACAATATGTGGGGGGCTTTCAGCCCTCTCCCCAGAGCAGTTTCTCGACACTAACACACTTGAACTAACCTTCCATGTGCATGCAAATAGATTAAAATTTTGATTAATTTAATAAAATAAACAATTTAAAATCTCATATGGTGAAATCATCACATAATGAAATGCTCAGACGCCTATAAGCCACAGATCACAATGGTGAGTTCATAAATATATATTTTCCTGTGAGATTTTGGTGAGTTTTATTTTAATTGTATTTTAGTAGACTATAAAAACAATTGAAACTTTATAAATGTTAGTTTGACTTGATTCTCCGTCTCCCTAAGTGTGAAATAGGGAAAATAGGACATACATTGTAATAAAATAAATAAAATCATTTTTATACGCTAAACGTATGTATGTATTTATGTAAATAAAAGATACTATCCCGCCTAATTTTTATCAGAAAGCTATTGAACTTTTTTCTTTAACTAAAGAAATACAATATGAGGACAGTTAGTTGAGTCAGAGGTTTGCGACTCAAACTGATCAAGGAACAATATGAGGTTCCTCGCAGGAACAAAGGAGGCAGGAGATGTGATATGATCTGAGGAGGTTTAGGTAGACAGTGAAGTGAGGTAGGCCAAAGGTTGGTTCATATTTGGCTAAAAGGGATCAAGTAATTAGAATGGAGAAGGTAAGGGTGTAAGTGAGTGGAAGTGGTCCCAGCCAGACATATATTAATCCTAAGGTAGATGTATGGTGTATCCAGACTACCGAGTGCAGGTTCAATTGGGTGGAGCTCCTATAACATAGCCTTTGTACATTATTTATATCACCCCAGCTTACTAATTGTTCAGGTTATACGTCCTTTGCACGTTCCTTTACCTTAGTAAAATCGGTAGATTAACCTTTAACCCTCTTTATACTACACATATAAGACAACTAATAGTGTCCTTACTTCTTGAGCAGACAATTTATCATATGCAAGTCTAATTCCTTCCTCAGAAGACAAATCTTCAGACTTCCCTAATGTTGACGTTGACATTTTCGTCTGCAATCTTTGTCAGGCAACCCGAGTCAAGATATCAAAACTATGAAATTTCATTTAGTGATGATTTTTCATCATGTGACGGATAATAGATAATATATTTTCGCTTTATATAAGTTTTATTTATTTTTAAAATAAGATAAAGTTAGCTATAAAATCTATTGATATCAGTATATTCCAATAAAAATAACGTAATGGGAAATTTTAGGGGAAGATTGGAAAGTAATGTCAAATGAAACTGTCATGTTCACGTTTTTTTTATGTATTTGTAAATATTAATGTGAACTTGAATGTTAATTGTCAGCAATTAAATAGAAATACAGAGAGATAAGTAAATAAATTGCATTTCTTGTTTGTGTTTTTGTTAACTTTATTATTATTTTGTATACAAACCCAAATTTAAATAAATGAATCATATAATAATGTAGATTCTTTGGACTTTATATAACCTCTATTATTTTGTCATGTGACTAGTTGAATCACACTTTTTTTTTTTTCAGAGAGCTGTTTATTATCATTAAGTTTGTTTTAATGGTTGGTATATTGTGGTTATATTCTTTTTAACGAGTTTGAAAAGTAAAATTTAGGTCTGTGTTGAGGCTATCCATTTTATAAATAAAAATGTCTTAATATTGTAATCGGCAGGGACATTGGACCTATGCACATGGGTGGTGGTTTTTACATCCTCTTTGAAAGCGAATATTGGTTTGTTCAAATTTCCCAATCCTGTTCAATAATTCAAGTGGTCCAATGCCCCGTTATCGATATCTCTCAACAATAACAAAACATTATTTTACAGGTTCACAGCAAATGGAAAACTGAACCATTTGACTGAAATGGATTCTCAAAACAAGGACGCTCAAGTTTTCAGTAAGTATGGAATTAGACCTACAGCTTGGTCAGTATTTCATTATTCTAGATCAAAAATGTACACATAAGTAGTCGTGCCTGTTTCGAGCTGTGTTCAATTGTTGTCATCGCTTTATACCGCTGCCACTTAGTCTATGAACTGTATTGAATTAGTGCGTCACTAACCTGTCTTATGTATGTAGGAGAGATAAATAAAATTAAAGCACTGACACTTTAAAATAATTTCCTTTAATCCTTAACAAAATATGACAAAACAATCAAAAGTGTTGTAGTTAACACAGATCATAATACAGCTGGATATACAGTGCATTATGTCAGCATTAAGTTCCTTGTAACGGGCTCAGTGGTGAAGGATCATCAGTCAGCGATACATGTGAAATTTGTTTACTTCTAAGCTTTTCAAGGAGCGGTGCCGCTCCGTTAGTTTTATTGATCATAGTTGGAACATCATCAGTTCTTTGGTTAGGTTTTACAGTAAAATATTTAGTGCTAATAACAATTTACGTTTTATGACAGTCGGGAAACAGTTAACTTGCTTGGCGCAACTTGTTATTTTGTGTAACCTTGATCTAGATTTGTTGAGTGCACCAACCACCTTGAGTTCTCCCTCACACCCTCTCACCATGTAATCTGGCGTGTTCGGTTAGTGTGATGTCATTGTAACTGTTGTATCACCTGCTTCATTGGTCAAATAGTCTATGGCGTCACTCTCACATTAGACTGGACTGGCAATGACAGGGAGATTGGAATTCAAATCCCAGTCTAGTGTACTGAGAGGTGTTTTTTTTATAAATGGTTTCCCACTCACCACGCAAATGCAGGTACACATCCTCTAAATATGACCTTCCTCATCCTTAGCACATATGAGTTCAACCAAAAGGAGTAGTAAGACCTGTATAGTTGTGTGAGTGTCTCTAACGATGCGTGTTTGTCTCTGACCAGTGGTGGTGGTGAAGCTGATTGAAGCAGCCGCTGACAAGGAAGAGACTGTGCGAGAAGCCGTGACGACCTCGCTGCGGAAACTCTCCAAGAAGCACCCGAATGAGGTGCTGCGACATACCGTGGACTACAGGAAAAGGAACGCTAAGGTTTGCTGAGCAGGTTTTCCTGATTGGTCCATTGTTTATTTCAGGCATCAAGTTCAAGTCCTGCTAGGTAGGTTTGCGACTCATTGGCGATCGTTCGCTGAAATATAAAAAGACAGAAATGCTTTTGGTGGAAAAAATCTTGGGCATTGATTTACTTTCAACCAATATACATCTCTCACTGCTGTCTGAGTTTGTTGACGACAACTCGCCCCTCCCTTTACTAGGCTAGGTCTCAATACAGCTCGATGGTACATTTGGTACTGACCGTGGCTGAGCTGTAAGGGGAGGGACTCATTTTTATCTCGAGGACTTGAACATGGACTGTCCTGCTAGTAGACTGTCCTCAGACATCAGCAAGGCCCCAGCTGTGGCATTTCTGTTTACTACAGTGTCTGTATTACTTGGTGCTGGGCCCCACACTGAACCAAGGACCACAACGTGAGATCAGAGCTGAGCGAAGCTAATGTTATACATGAAGTGAATAAACACCAGCTCTAAGACACGTTCTTGTGACTAGTCTATGTGAAAATCACACCACAGCGAAGCTCCACAAACTCTAGGAGAGGGGGTGGGGAAGGCACAAAATGGCCATCCAGAGGTTCTCGGGACTATCAAAGCATATAATATGTATATATATTTTTAGCACCTCATCTTACTACCTATTTGGTCTGTGTACTAATCACACTAATGTGTTAGGTATGAATAATATTGAATTTAGAAGAATCAACTCTCGTTTGTGGGGAGGGAGTGAAAAACCATTTAGGAAAAAACTTCCCCTCAGTAAACACAACCGGGATTTGAACTTGAGCTACCCATAATTGGCAGTCCAGTCCACTGTGGGCGTGACGTATTGGACCATGCGACCACCGAAGTGGGCATCGAAGAAAAGAAGCTTATGATGGTAACCTTGACAAGAGCAGGGGTTCTGAAGGTAATCAGTGGCAGCAACATGGAGGTCGAGCCCAAGATAAAGACCGAGGAGCCCATGAGAATCGTGATGTCATGGTCATGGTTCCCTGACTCCCCCTCCACTTAGTTTGTAGGCACAGTACTACAAGAGTGCGGCCATTGTGTCAGCCGTGTTGTCGCAAAGGCTTGATTTGACAGGCTACAGAGGGGTTGCGTTAACTCAGGGCATGAGCTAAACGGAGAAAGGTTGGGCTACATGGACGTCAAGAAATATAAGCATGAGGGGCCAACATTCAACCAGAGAGGCTACACTTTCCAACAAACATTCCCCATTTAACTTTGTACAATTCTCCAAATCCTCTCTCCTCACTAGCCCTCCTAATGGCCACATGTGTGTATGTACAGATCTCGGTCCACCACCAAGCAGCTCTCCTCCACACCATGGAGCACATCTGTCTGGACCACTTGTCGGAAGTGGATGGAGATGTTGTGCTGCTACTGGTACAGTTCAGTGTCGAGGAGATGACCCGCAGCCCGGACTATTTGCCCGCCGTACAAATGCCCGCGTCTGGCATACTGGTGGCTCTTGGCAAGGCCCACTGCAATGAGGTAACTTCATATCTCTCTACATTCTTCTTTTGTGTGTCGCATATTCCTCATCCCATCCAGGCATGTGTACTATTTAGGTATGAAGAAGGTTGAATTTGGAACTTTGCATGGAAGGAGCGTGGAAAACCACTTTCACTACACTCGACCAGGATTCAAACCTTTATCTCCCTGTCATTGGTTGACTCATGTACTGCCCTGTGTTATGCACCTGTCTCGCAGGTGATGGAGGGACTACTTAAACACCTGCAGCCAGGCGTTGTCCCTCACTACTCCATCCTGCACACTATGGGCTCCTTGGCGGCGGCCAATGTTTTTGGGATTGTGCCCTTTGTGAAGGCCACGCTGGGCACGCTGCTGCCCATGATGGGCGGGCTAAGGAGTGATGCCCTTCGGCAGGTCTTCTCATACAGTGAGTATGTGTGAGTGTGTGTGTGGATATATATACCTTCTAGTATATTTAATGTGGAAGAAAATGTTGATAAATACAAAGATTACATATTTTAATGTGAATAGTGAATATCTCCCAGCAAGACGGCTACTCCTAGGGAATGTAACCAAGTGTCCATTCCTTTATCTATGTGTGTGTGTGTGTGTGTGTGTGTAGCGCTCGGCAAGTTCAGCGAAGCGGTGGCCGACTACCTCGTCAACATCGACCACGCGCCTGACCCCACGGTCAAGTTGGGGGCCTTCTCCACTGAGATGGGGATAGCGTACGATGTCTTGGCCAGCTCTTGGCTCCAGTCGCGGGACCCCAAGGTACCACCAGCCCCTTATTTTGTTCCTATTTGTGTGATTTTATCGAAATATTACTGCATAAACAGATAATAAACTTATATAATTCTCCGGTAAACTCTGGAGAAATTTATAGAAGATTATTTCTTCAAATTTTTATTTTTATTATTCACCCCACACTTCCTGAATGAAACTATTTATTACACTTATTATTCATGTCAATTTAAACCAATTTTAGTGTAAAATATTGGGTTTCAATAATAACAACATAACTACACAATAAATAAAAACTATTTTCACCAAATACATTTCAAGATTAAAAAAATGTATCTCAAATTGTTTCACAAACTAAAAAACACTTTTTGTGTGATACATCCCAAAGCATGGAGCAACGCAAAGTCCAACATCATAGTCTGGACAGTAGTATCGGCTTTCCCTCCTGATCTTCTTTCTTTTTCCATCTCTTTTAACCACTGCATACTGCACGTTGACCTTCTTCTCAGTTGGTGGGGAAGTGACATGACGTCAAACAAAGTGGATTTACTGTTCTCCAGGACATCCTTTTGATGAAAAATGAGATGAGTGATGCTTTTCAATCTTTTCAACTATCAATATTCTACATTCTAAATGACTTCTTTGGCCTCCTGATTTAGAATATAAAATGTATTAGTTCAAAAATGCCTGTTCTAACAGGTGAAAAAAAAAATCTTTTTTGTAATACTTCTTGCCACACCTCCTTGGAATAGGATAGTCTGACAAATGTTGATCTACTTTGTCGACAGCACCCATTGTGTTATTATAATCTAAAACCACTTTTGGCTTATTCTTCACCTTGCTTCTTTTCTCAACATTCACTCTTTCAGCATTGTGTATAGTTGAGAGCAAGTTTACATCTTTCTTGTCCTTCCATCAAATAGCAGAAATTTTTCCACGCTGGAACGTCACTATTTCTCCCCTTTTCAAATCTGGAGGCACATCTTTCTTTTAAAGTCTCACTGCTCCATATATGTCTGTTGTTTGAGATATAAATAAGTCTGTCAGCTGTGGAGAAGTGTAAAAATTGTCAGTTGTCAAACAATACCCTTTATTGAGCAAAGGTTTTATTAGTGACATCACAATCTGTGAAGAGACAGGAAGGTCTTTGTAGTTTTGATCAAAAACTGTTCCCTTTCCTGTTTAAATAATGGTTGACCAAATGTATCCTGACTTTGACTCACAAAGCTTGTAAGTCTTGATACCAAAACGAGCCCTTTTCAAAGGAATAAATTGCACCCAACAAAGTCGTCTTTTGTAAAGCATGAAGCTTTGATCAAGGGTGTGAACACTCGGAAATTTGCTGTTCATAAGCTCAAAAATAGTCCATACTTTATTTAGTTTTGGGTTTTGGTTTTCGGGATCAAAAGATTCATTATTTGAAAAATGAAGGTATTTTTTCAGTAGAACAAACCTGCGATAAGACATCGTTTTCGGGAAAAATGTGCGACAATCATAGGATTTTAAACGAGAATAGTTGTTGTTCAGGTTAGGTTACAATACTTTGTAAAATGGTAAGAACGTGTGTATTTCATCATTTTTTGTAGGATTCCACTGTACACTGCGAGACTGAGAATCTCATTGTATTCCCCTGAAGACACTGTTCTATAGCGATTGTTTTCTGTTATTATGTTTACAAGTTCATCATCAAAAAGTAGATTACATTTTTTTTATTATCACTGATAGGGTCAACCTCAAAATTTAAAGATGAAGCTCCTTGAAACAGAAATCTAGCCGGAGATACAGGAAGCTGCAATGTTGTGTTTACATTACACCACTGTCGGGCTACAGACAAGTCAATAGACTCGTTTTCTGAAATACTGGACACCTCGGATACACTTGTATCACTACCCGATACATCAACATTGATTTCATCCAAGTCGCTAAACTCTTCATCACTTTATTCAAACATTTTAAAATATCTAAAATATTTTAAAAAAAGCGGCAAAACATTACGAGGAACACAATCAAAGTTAGACTGTAACTTACTATACGTAGTGTAGAAATTTGCTGCAAGAGTTTGTAATGATGCTGTTTTGGACCCCTCTCATATATTCAAAAAGTCATGGATGAAGTGTATTTTTCTTTAAAGAACTGTATACACAGTTTTCTTTTTATATATCATCCATGGAGAATTATGCGTTTTCAGAAGTAATTTCAATACATAATGTTTTAAAAACTTTATTTCTTTAAACAACTCCGTTATATTTGAAAATAAGATGATGGGTGAGCTAGCTGCCTCTACCCAATAGGAAGCTAGCCTTCACAACATCGGGTTGCCAGGAGTTCTATTAGTTAGTTCTAACACTGGTGACAAGGGGTCCAAGAAGCAAGGGGTAGGTCATATTTAAGCAGCTTGTGCGTATGAATACAGACACAAACCTAGTAATATCAAACAGAATTATAGCAATCTAGAGAGGAAAAATCTCAGTTTGTAACAGCACTAGCTCTGGCTCTCCGCGTCAGTTTGTATATAAACAAAAATTGTGTCATTTTAATGTCAATTTTATAATAGTGAAAGTGGAATTAATAAAAATAAGTCGTGTACAATGTTAAATCTCTACTAATTTCGACAATTAACCAATCAGTAATCCTACAGTGAGAAACACTTAAAATCAGATCGTCATGGCCGTGTGATAACAAGTGCGTAGTAAGGCATACACGCGTCGTCATCGTCATAAAACCCGGTGTCGTTATAGTTGCTGTTCAACTGTAAGGCATACACAGGTCCACATCCACATCATCAACATCAGTATAGAAACCGGTATTACTATAAGTTCAGTGTAAACTACAACTTTATCTTACTGCGATCTAGCGGTCTTTTGCTGTACTTTTTGTAAACGAAATATATCGGGCTAATATATTTTTACAGTGCAAGATTCATCTTGGCCACAATAATTCGGGCAAATAATTTCCTGCACAAACAAGCTGTCCGTAATAATACGTAAATCACGGAAGCGGTTAATAACTCTAAATGTGTTAGGGAGGAAGAACATTGAATTTAGAGAAGTGTACCCGCCTTTGCATGGAGAGGGAGGAAGAAGGGAGAGAGAGAAAGATATAAAAAAGTCATTCTCAGTACACCCGACTGAGATTCAAACCCCAATATCCCTGTCATCATTGACAGTCCATTTTATTGCGAGCATAATGCCTTAGATCATTAGACCATCAAAGCGGGTGGTCTACAATTGAAAGCAGATTGTTTCGAGTATTTTTAAGGGTGGAATATTGATATAATTGTTCAATTTCGAATTACTTGAACATCTGCGTTATTAAATGACTGCGGGAATAACACATTTGTGAGATATTGCTGTGTTGGTAGTGTTTGGATATATCACATTGTCCCCAGGTGTGCGAGACATTGCTATGTTGGTAGTGCTTGGATATATCATATTGTCCCCAGGTGTGCGAGACATTGCTATGTTGGTAGTGCTTGGATATATCACATTGTCCCCAGGTGTGCGAGACGGTCCTAGGAGCATTGGGCCCCATGTTTGCCCTCCTCCCCGCTGATAAGGTAGCGGAGCAAGTCCCTCGTCTTGTCCCCGCTCTCCTGGCCCTCTATCGTCGCAACATGGACCCTCACCCTGTCACCCAGTGTCTGGCAGCCGTACTCCTGGTGGTTATCTCCAGTACCAAGACCAGTCTGGAGCCACACCTCGATAACCTCCTCAACGTCATGTTCGACCTGGTGAGAGAATATGTGGGACAGTTACTACTCTAGGTGGAGCATTAGCCACCAGGTGGAGTGCTACCACCTGCAGAACATTAACCACCAGGTGGATCGTTACCACCTGTGGAAAAATGGAACATTAACCAGCAGGTGGAGTGTCACCACCTGCAGAACATTAGCCACCAGGTGGAGTGTTAGCACCTGCAGAACATGAACCACCAGGTGGAGCGTTACCACCTGCATAACATTAGCCATCAGGGGTCTGCAACCTCAAGTTTTTCAATTCCGAGTGAAGCTTCTCAGAAAGCTCCTAAGATTCGACCCGAGCTTGAATTCAATGAATATACACTTTTAAAACTTAGCTATTACTCTTTGAGGAAAATCTCTTCACTTTTTTTAGGTATTTTGTTATATTTGGAATAAGGTGCAGGAAAGGTGGATAGAAACATATAAAATGAACGAACACAATATGGCTTTTACAATGGAAAGAAGAAAACAGTTCACACTTTACACTGCTGCCACTGGACAAAGAGGTAATGGCTGCCTCTTCAAGAAAATAGATTACTACCACCCAATCTCCCGACCTAGGTTTCATTCTATCTGAACTCACCTGGAGGGAGTGTGAAGCGCGCAACGCAACTTCCTAAAAGAAGAGGAAACAAAAACAAAAAGGGACTTGGTAAAGAATGAAAGGACACTTAGATGGGAATATGTAAAAGGAAGAATTAACATGAACTATTTAAAGTGTGAACTGTGTTGTTGTTTTCGTTGTAACAGCCATATTGTGTTTGTTCCCTTGTACCTTCTGTCACATTCAACCAAATGTACCCCAAATAGTTAAGAGAGGTTTTACTCAAAGAGGTACATTAGTTATTCTCATCCGACGTCCACTACCTAGGTCAACTTTGTGACATGGCCGCTACAACAGTCATTTATTTCCTGGTTTTAGGTGTGCACTTCCCCGGACTATGTTCAACCGTTGACTGTGAAGAACCATTATGAGGTCCTGCGGTGTTTCGACAGGATAGGTTGGTACTAAGGTGTCACTCTCGCAATAGACTGGACTGCTGATGATGGAGAGATCAGGGTTGGAATTCCAGTTGCGACTATATTTCCCTAAATGATTTTCCACTCTTTAACCATACAAATGAGGGTACATTTCCTCTAAATTCTACCATGCTCATCCCTAACACATTGCCTTAATTAACATATATGTGGATAATCCTAATGGGTAGTGCTGGGCGGGTACTAATCTCTTAAAAAACCAACAAATGAGGGTATTGTGTTGGTGTTACTTACATAATGCCTGTGTCGTGTTGTCAGCCCTGCATTTCACGGACAGGCTGGTCGAATTGTTGGTGCAGCAGCTCAAGAACAACAACGACCGCGAGCGTATCAAGGCCCTGTTTGTCATCACCCACCTGGTCAACTCCTCGGAGAACAGGGTTAACTCGCGACTGACAGACCTGGTCTTTGGTCTGCGGGGGATGCTGGGAGAGCACAACTGCAGGGTAGGTCTCTAGTACACTACTCTAGCAAACTGTACTAAATACCCCTGATATGCTATGATATATTCTCTCTAGTCATGTTACAAGTGACACACCCAGCAATGCTATGATATAGTCTCTAGCCATGTTACAAGTGACACACCCAGCAATGCTATGATATATTCTCTCTAGTCATGTTACAAATGAAACACCCAGCAATGCATATGATATATTCTCTCTAGCCATGTTACAAGTGACACACCCAGCAATATTGTTATGTTCCAGGTGAAGAAAGTGTTGCTGAAGACTATCGTAGCACTTGCATACCGCGGGTACTTATCTGACACAGAGGGTCGAGAGTTTGTGGAGTTCATCGTGAGGCAGTGCTGCCCCTCAACCCTACCAGTATGTAATTTCTTACATTGGTGCCAACATCACAGTGTGTTGGCTACTATTGGCTTCTCCCAGCTTAACAACAACCAGAGCCCAGAATGTTAGTTTACCTTGTACAAGCTCAATATGAACCCGGGAAGTCCAGTAAAGGTATAATATCCTCTCTCAAGATTACAACCGAAGATTAGACCCTGATAGACTTCAAAACTCATCCAAGCTCTTGTGATCACCTAGCGTTTCTACTTTTGATACTCTTTGTCCATACATCTTATATTTATTCCTTAAAATCAAACTTTCTCAAATAATTATTCCTCCACCCTTCCTCAACAAAATATTGAATAACTAAAATTACATTTTCAAATGAAAGAATTTCATCTTCTTATAACATTACTGACCGACCGATCAATTTAATGAGAACTATTTCTTTTCTTTTAAAAGGTTTGTAATTTAACGCTGCTCTGCTCATGATAGATAATCAACAAGTGTTGATTGATATCAACATGGGAAGGAAACTAAACTCTTATGTTTGTACTGGAGCAATATTTAATATATTTTGGCCAAAAAAAATGTTTTGCCATAAAAACCGCAAAAAACACTGGCCTTTTCTTGCAGCCCCCTCCATCCCACCTTAAAGCATGAGTTAATAAATTAAAAAAAGCTATTTTATCGTAACCTATTGATAAGATTCTTATTATTAATCTTAATTGACTTAAAATAGATGAAGCAATGATTTTATTTAAGTCATATTTATAATTAGCACCTATACCTAACATAAATATTATTATTCTAGAAATATATCCATCTAGTCCACATGAAATAACTAATAATAATTCAAATAAACAGAGAAATTACAGCCCTTCAACTAGAATTATAAACCTATCATTTAATTAAACAGGAATGATAGTTGTATTAACCTTATTCTCGTTAATATTATGAATAAATTCATAATTAAAACCGGTTCACCAAAAATTTTTTAAATCTACAGCCCACGAGTTAGAGCATGCAGATAACATTCAGTTAAACAGTAAATTAATGCTCCGAGGTCTGGTCGTTGGGTTTGGCCTGGAGATGTTGATTGTGTGCTGCATGACAAATATTCTGACAATAGTGACTTGTCTGCCACAGGGCAAAGAATCTGACAATAGTGACTTGTCTGCCACAGAGCAAAGAGACTGACAATAGGGACTTAACTGACACAGGGCAAAGAGACTGACAATAGGGACTTATCTGACACAGGGCAACTATTCTAACAATAGTGACTTGTCTGCTACAGGGCAAAGGGACTGACAATAGTGACTTGCCTGCCACAGGGCAAAGAGACTGACAATAGTGACTTGTCTGCTGCATGGTAAAGAGTCTGACAATAATGACATGTCTGTTACAAGACAAAGAGTCTGACAATAGTGACTTGTCTGCTACAGGGCAAAGAGACTGACAATAGTGACTTGTCTGCCAATGGGCAAATAGACTGACAATAGTGACTTGTCTGCTACAGGGTAAAGAGTCTGCCAATAGTGACTTGTCTGCTACAGGGTAAAGAGTCTGACAATGCTGCTCTAAGTGAAGAACTGAGGTCCACATGCTGCAACACACTCTATCTCTTGGCAACGACTGTACCTCAAGTGGAGGACCTCCTTTGGACACTCCTTCTGAAACTGCTACCGGTGGCACAGTACACGCCAGCCACTGGCATCATCACTCGCTGCCTCACTCACCTCGCTGCAAAGAAGCGAGAAGAACCAAGCACCAATGACAACACAGGTGAGTGTGTTAACTGTGCACATCAAATAACAGGGTGTGATATAGTTTGACATTCTTGATACTTTACACACCCTGGTACAGCGGTTCTTAATATTGGTCAGGTCACATACCTTTGATACATTACGCACCCTGGTACAGCGGTTCTTAATATTGGTCAGGTCACACACCTTTGATACATTACGCACCCTGGTACAGCGGTTCTTAATATTGGTCAGGTCACAATACCTTTGATACATTACGCACCCTGGTACAGCGGTTCTTAATATTGGTCAGGTCACACACCTTTGACAAGCTGACAAAGGCCTTCAACACTTTCCCCATAAAAATGCACTTAATACACTCACACAAAATTTTGCATTCAATACTTTACTTTATTGCAAGGGAAATTGATTACCCTCACATGGACATAATATAAAAATAATATTTACGAGTCCTGCCCATCACTTTATCTTTTTTGAATCTATGCAGAAATTAGTGGTCACATCTCGGATAAAAGTGAAATGAATCCAAATTGTGCAACTAAATAGTGAAATTTAGTTCTGTTCAAAAGTAAAAGTTAATTAGAATGGTGCTTTTTTTTTAGTGAGAAGTTGAAATTATGGCGTAGTCTTTGATATTTAATATATTTTTAATGGCAACAAGTGCTGAAAACCTTCCCTAACAAAGCAGACTCAGAGCTACCAATGTAAAAACAAATACTTCACTGGAAAACCCATTTGTAAAGCTGTCAGCAAGCTTTGTGAGCACAATGCTAGGTTTTTATAACTCTGAGAGTGGGCTGAGTGTGAAGTGATGTATGAGGATAGCAGGAGTTGAGTAAGACGGGAGAGTGGGCTGAGTGTGACATGAGGGCATTGAAAAGGAAGGTAAAGCTATAAGGTAGGATCGAGTAGAGCTGAGAAAATTACAGAACGTAAAATATCTTGGAAGCGTGGTTGAGGAGAAAGGTGAGAGTAGAGAGGATTTAATGAGAAGAGGACAGGAGGAAGAGTTGTTCTATAGGTGTGTAAGAAACCTGCTGTGGAGAGTTGTTCTATAGGTGTGTAAGAGACCTGCTATGGAGAGTTGTTCTAATAGGTGTGTAAGAGACCTGCACTTGAATAAGAAAGTGACAGCGGTGGTGACAGTTATAAAAAAAACTATATTTAAGCTTTAGCACCTTAAATGTTATTCTACTATTTAAGATCTGCATTCTTATTATTTTTATATATATCTTTAATAACTAAAATTAGATTTTAAAAATTTGGTTAAGTAAGGAATAACTAACCAAACTAATAATGTTATAAACAAATTAAGATTATGGGGAAAATAATAAGGTAAATAATCTGTCAATTCAGGTATAGCACTCGAGATGCTCTTACGTGGTCGCTACGTTTGTATGTTTATTGCGCACGCTTCATAAACCCTGTGAAGCCCCGTCCATGGACCCAGTTTGAGCGCCCTTGCCCTAGTAGAACATTCAACCATAGTTGTGGAGGTGTGCATTGTATGCTGACATGTGATTGATGTGGCTGTGTCCCCAGTAGAGCTTCCTGGGCCCCACGTGGTGTTTGCGAGATGTCTGGCCCTGCTGGGCAGTCCCCTCGAGTCCAATAGAGGAGTACATGTCCTCGGGTTCCTCAAGAACTATGCCAATATCCTCAACTCGCACTTGCAACAGGTCTGGAACCAGAGACTATCCGTGCTGGTGGCTCGTATTGAAGGTGAGTATATTGTATGTGCTGGTGACTCGTATTGAAGGTGAGTATATTGTATGTGCTGGTGACTCATCTTGAAGGTGAGTAGATTGTGCTGGTGACTCATATTGAAGGTGAGTAGAATGTGCTAGTGACTCATCTTGAAGGTGAGTAGATTGTATGTGCTGGTGACTCATATTGAAGGTGAGTAGACTCTGTGCTGGTGATTCGTATTGAAGGTGAGTAGAGGCACATTGAATCTGACGAGTCCTGTTCTCTTGCAGACACAACAGACTTGTGGCGAGATGAGGTCTGGGAGGATCTAGTCCTGGAGTTTCTCTCGGTCACGCTCACCGAGCTGGCCGACGAGAAGTGGTCTCGCCAGGTGGGTGACAGTTTGACAGGCCAGATTCCTCTCTATGTTGACCACCCGCTGGAGAAGGCCATGCTCTACAAGTGTCTGGCAGTGGTCATCGTCCATTCCACGGACAAGGAGTTTGTCAATCAACAGTTGGAGGTTCTGGTGGGGGCCTTGAAACAAGCCTCACCGCAGGAGAGCAAGGTGAGTAGATTTAATGTCAGCACTCCTTGCTTAGGACTGTTCTTGCTCCATCTCTTGTCCTCAGATCTTGCAACCCCTTGTGTCCTCAGGGTGTGGCTCGAGCTCTGGGTCTGTGCGCCAGAGAACACCTTCACCCCTTGCTGGCTCGACTGGAGCGTCTTGCCACAGAGGAACTGGCGCGCAAGTCATCTCGTCTTCTTGGGTTCATGAAGGACTCTCGTCACGAACTCGAGCTGGAACGATTAAAAACCTCGCTACTCCTGTGCTACGGGGAGGTGGCTCTAGAAGCGCCAGGGACTCAGTTGTTGCCCCGACTGGAGCACGGACCGGCCGCCTGGGTACTGGCGCAGCTGCGAGGGGCTAAGGGTCCTCGCACCAAGGAGGCTGCCCTTGAGACGGTGGGGAACATTGCAGAGTCATTCCATCCCAACCGCAATAGCCTCCACATCCCGCTGCAAGGCCGGTCCGAAATCCTAGCGACGGTACTGGATCAGTTTCAAGCACAGAGTGCAGATTTGCACACTACCGTACTTAAGGTGGTCACCGCTCTGGTGAGGTTGCCTCCACCCCTCACCCCCGAGGAGAGGGTGGTTGTGCTCAAGGCCTGTTTCACGCAGGTGTACCAGGGGATAGGAGGGAGAGGGGATGTCCTGTCTTCCCTGGGCTCCCTGGTGAGACAGATCCTGCTGGATTCGGTGAGCCCCGCGACTTTGGACGAGATGTTCACACTCCTGGAGCCGTGGTTAGTTAGCGGTGATGCTCACCAGAGAGAAGCAGCGGTCACCACCCTCTCCATGGTGTTGAGAATGCTACCTGGACAATCTCCAGCTAGGGTACGAGTCCCCGAGCAAGTTCACGCAGACGGGCCTGCTCCTGGGACGACTGGTCCCCCGATGCACCGACCCCTGTCTCCCTGTGAGGCCCCTGGCAGTGGAGTGCGTGTGCCTTGTCCTGCAGCTAGCCTCGCGCTATGAGGGTCACCTAGCGGACCATGACAACGACACGACTGGAGCACTGGAGACGATTCGACAGCAGATTGTGACTGAGGACCCGGCAGCTCTGTTCAAGGTCAGAGTTTAACACATGGGGTCAGTGACTCTGGGGATGCAAAGCTTGGACAATTACCAAGCTTAAACAATAAAAATATTGACGATTGAAATACTCACTTATCTTTATGTACATTATCAACTTCTGTGGTCAAATAGTCCAAGGTGTCACACTCGCAATATACTGGACTGCCAATGACAGGGGGATAGAGGTTTGAACCTCAGTCAGGTCGGCTGGGGGAGATTTGTTTCTAAATTGACTTTCTTTTTTCCTGAACACAAATGCTGGTATATTGCTAAAATTATATCTCCCTCATCCATATTCCTTCGGTGTAGTTAATATATGGGTACTAAGGCACGGGGCTAGCAAATATACATAGAATTAAATAATTTGAAGTAATTGAATTGTGTGTTGTAGTAATAACTTTATTAATCAAATTAAGATTAAATATTACAAGAAACTGTGCAATAAAACAAATAACAAGTAATTTCATTTCATAAAGAAATGTAAACAAGCACAATATAACATTTCACAGGCATAAAAACAATTAACAAATTATATTAAAACAACTCAGCTTGTCGACATTATTTACTTTCATGGTGTCCTGGGTAAAGAACACTTACACTACACTACCACGGTCACTTTGATTGTGCTGGCCAATATCACTACATTACCACGGTCAGTTTGATTGTGCTGGCCAGTATCACTACATTACCACGATCAGTTTGATTGTTTCCCAGGTTACAGGTGAGCTGGCCAGAATCATCTGCGGGAAACTCCCACACTTCCAACTGATGCACTTCTCGGAGAGTCTTCAGGAGGGTCTGCTAGACCCGGAGACCACCAGCTCCAGTGGAGCCAGTGTTGTTCTCAACATTCTGCTCAAGGCCAAAGGAGGAGAGCTCTACCACCAGGTCCACGACATCCTGGCCGGTCTGCTCCAGCAGTTGGCCCACATACACTGCCCCCAGACCCGTACAGGCACCATCAGGGCGGTGCTGGCCCTCGCGGGGCATCACCCCAAGGCTGTGGTGTCGGCGCTCCTGCACCGCCCCCTGCCCTTCAACCTGGCGGTCACAGAGTGCTGGGAGGGCTTGACCCAGGACCCCGAGCTCTGCGCCGACATAATCGACCAATTTCTGCGGCTCGTGGCGACCACGCCCCCTTACGAGGAGGAGGGGAAAGGGAACTCCGAAACAAAGATCGCGTCCCTGCAACCTCTCGCCACGATCAGCGCCATGAAGGAGATGTTCCGCGTTGGCGGCACGATGCGAGAACTCGCTATTGGTAGGTTTGCTGACCTCTTCTCGTGTTTCCTGGTCTCTGTGGGTGGCTATGTTGGTGTATCACCCCCCATATACACTCCACAGCAATCGTCTACTGGCGGCAGCAAGTTCTCCTTCATCCCCAACCGGGGTGCTTACAAGCTGAACCCAGCTCGAGTCGCAAGAGAGGCTTTTGAGGCATTCCTGCTGTGTGCGGGTTGCGAGAGCATAGCAGGCACACTGTCCCGGTGTGACTATACCGAGGCTGGGGACAGTCTCGCGTCCTTTGTGGACATGGTGCCTGGGATCACGCAGGCCGTCTGTACGAACATCCCGCATGCCCTTCCTAAACTGATCACAGCATTGAGTCAGCATGCAACCAGCACACACGAGTCACGGAGAGTCACAGTCGCAGCATTCTACTCCGAGCTGGTGAAGCTCAAGTTGAATGGTCAAGTGGTGTTGTTAGAGAGTGTGATCAACAACTTGCTCAACTGTCCTGGAGACCCTTCAAGCGAGGTACGAAGACTTTGTCTGGGGGGTCTGGCTGCTGTGGCAAGCCTTGACCCGGAGCAGAGGGCCCGGTACTCAGGGCCTGTCGTGTCGGCGCTGGTGCAGGGTTTAGACGACCAAGGCAGAATCCCACTAGCGGCCATCTTGGGATTTTCAGATATGCTGCCTGCAATGGACCAGGAACATGTTCGCAGCGTACAAACATCGGTAGCTTTGCGGATAAAACCATACTTTCAGAGGGAAGATGCGGTGATGCGCGCAGCTGCGATCAGAATGTTTGGGGACCTCGCCAAGTTTGGTGGAGCAAACTCTACAAGTGCTTTCATAGAGCAGGTCCAGGGAAACTTTGTGAGTTTGCTGCTGCATCTCAGCGACTGTGACGATCAAGTGGTGAAGGCGTGCAAGTACTCGCTGCGGCAAACCACTCCTCAGCTTCGAGCCGCTCGGGTCAATGCAATGGTGCAGGACCATCTGATAGATGGCGCACACCTGCACTACACTCACTTCATGGCAGACCTCGCCAAAGTGGTCGCCGAGGAGCTGGTCGAGCTTGTCCCAGGGCTTGTCATTGGTGCATTGGCTCACATTAAAAGTCCATGGCCAGCCCTAAGAGGTAATGCGGCCACATTCGCAGGATCACTGTGCGGCCACTTGGCGCCAAGCAATGACATCAACAGCTCGGTGCAGCTGGACACTGTGTGCGCACGACTCGTGTTGCTACTGAGGGATGAGGATGCGAGCGTTCGGGCCAAGACGGCCCGGGCAATGAGTTCTATCTTTGTGACATAAGTGATATAGCGTTGAATCTCCTTGCTTGGCTAGACCCATCTTACTCACCGCTATCGTTGTATTGGCTTATCATAGCCACAAACCCCTCGCCAATCAGAGTCAAGAAAGTTGGGTGAGCCTGTAAATGTAAAGATGAGGTTTCTGACCAGCTGCACTCGCCACCACCCTTAGAGACGCTGTTACATTCCCAGAACAATCCTTTCAGGTTAAGTGCATGTATACAAAACACTCTAGATGCAATTTCTCTAATGTGTAAAGATAAACAATTGCTTTGCAATGGCTTATTAACTTGTGTAAAAGTGATTTCTAGTTTGCACTTCTGAATAAATGTGATATTAATATAAATCTGATCACTGGGGTTCTGTGAGCTCAAATGTTTAGATTGGAGTAAAGCTCGAGTGGGCTTCTCAAATAACTTTCAGATCAACATCATCATCAACTGTTTCCCGACTGTGACTGGATCAGTTTAGTAAAATGCCCCCATCTTCCTCCACCATCCCTCTCCTCTCACTTGCACACTTGCTATTATCTGCTCCTGCTGTCTCTTCCTTATATAGTTCATCTTCATCATCCTCTGTTCCTTTTTCCTCTCCTTCTTGTTCTCACTTGACTGTATATTACTCTCTTCTACATCTGTCTGCAGCACTTGACAACTAATACAGTGTTGTTTGACAACATCATGTTGTATAGATCTCTTGTATATTGTATTATATATTAGTGCCTCGCCTTAATGGTGATACAAAATAAAATATAATAATATATGTGTCTTAAAGTTGGAGGAGCTCAAGTTTGTTCTTAAACCGACCATATTTAACAGTTGGCACAACTGTGTGTTATTCTATCTCCTTCTTTATTAGTAAAATGAAGAGTTTGTCTGTCGTGAGCGTTGTGTGATATCTACCCCATTTAGCGGGCTGACATTTTAAAATTTTGAATTTGATTTTTTTTTAATTAATTAAAAACTGGGTCGGTAAACATAATTTTTTTTTTTTTTTTTTTA
>CABFWO010003647.1:61483-82350 GCA_902155825.1 Timema genevievae
TTTTTTTTTTTTTTTTGTCTATTTGAAGCAAAGAAAAACAGGTACTTCTGCTCATTAGAAATAAATCAAACACAATCTGTGTTCAAATTTTTACTTTGCCATGAAATTTTATTTTATTTTTTGTGTAAAAAAAACAGCATACTAAACATTTCTGAACCTGCATTTTATTGATATAAGGGCAAACGCACACGATGGTCCAAGGCTGACAACTAGCGGCCGCACACGCAACTGACCATCGGTGGTACATTCCATGGAAGATTCAGTGTTGTCGCATTTCCAAGGACTGAGATGGTCGGTGATATTGATAAGAAATCACAAATATGGTACATCAGAAGTATTGGGTTCACCCTATAAACATTCAACGCTTGTTAAAAGGGTGGCATCACTGGGGACATGTAAGGTCACTAAATCAATTGAATTATCACAATCTCCATTGAACAACAGCTTTGAATGTCGGAAATAGAGTTTACACACCCCGTGGGGCTACAAGCGCAAGCACAGTCGATGTGTGCATCCAATGCTTGGATACGAGATTCCCATTCCATCACCGACAGGCAACAGACAATGGGCTCTGTGTAAAGTCGGTTGAAAACTGGAACATGTCGCATCTTTTTAGTCTGTCATGTGCAAAGCCCCATTTGAATCTATAGTGAATTGTCTGTTGTGTGTGGTCGCCCCTAGTTATAAAATAAATAAATGTTTGGGAATTGTTCGACTAATTTTTTTTTTATCCACTTTAAAATTCAGTAAGATACAAATGGCAATTTTCATAAAATTATTAATGCTTCGCAACAGATTGGAAGAATTTTACATTTGAAATGTTACTAATGGTTCCTCAGATTTATCATGGGTTTTAAAATTATTAAATTGCAATTTACTTTTTGCTCCTTTTAGAAAATGTTCAATCCTTAAAGATAAACTATTTAATTTTACAAAAGATATTTTTTGCATACTTGAATCAAATAATTTACAAACTATTTGTAATGTTTTCTAGTTGGTAGTCGTGTTTTGTTGTTAACGTTGATTAATAAAAAGTTGGGTTTGTGTAGGATGTATTTACATGTCATGTCAAATTAATTTGCATGTGCATTTACTATTATTATTAGTAGGTTCGTAAGGTTTTTCCTTTTTTATTTTTGTAACCTTTTTATTTTTTTTTGTAACCTTTTTATTTTGTATCTGTTTTTAATTTTTTACTGCACTGTTTTTTTTCTTGTTATTTGTAAAGTTTTCGTTCGTTGCCGAAGTCTTGTTTTCATGATACTTGATGTGAGCAGCTAGGACCAGTCGACGTCTTTGATTGCTTATTTTAGACCAAGATGTAATGTTGGTAACCATGCCACTGTATTGTATGTATTATGTATGTTTATTAAACTGACGACTGACACAACATTCCTCTCAAAGATACATTCTTATAGTTATTATTAGTTGCAGATTGTAGGGCACGAATGGAGTTCTGAGTGCCGATAACCCTAAAACAATCAAACTCCAGGAATCAGAGTACCACAGGCCTGCTACGAGTGGGTACCATGCTACCAGACCCGGTACATTTAGGGCATTGAGGTCCAAACTTATTTTAAAGTAGTGGTAAAATCTGAATGCCAAACAATAAAATGTCCATCCATACTAAGTTTTAGTGCAAACCTGCGCACTCAGTGGGGCTTCCTCCCGGGGGACTTACCATTATACACCAGGATATTCATTGAGAACTATTCTCAACTGTACTTTCCTATAGCACTGCGTCTTACTACCCAGCCAGGTTATTCGCTGATGTGTTAGGGGTGAGGCAGGTTGAACATTGACGGAGTGTACAAACATTTCTCACACTGATATCACTAGATTGGTCCAGTCTTGTCCTCTGCTTCGACAGGTTTGGAAGCTTCAAGCAGTGATTCAAGGTCAAGCTAAACAAAAATATGTAGAAATCAAGTGGACTAGTGTCAAATAGAGGAAGGCCGGTTTGAACTCCTGGCGGGCCTGTGCTACCATTTGTTAAGAGATGTATCTGGCTTTCCCCTGTGTGTTATGTAAACTGCAGCACTAGGATAGTATTGGTAGACAAGAGTTGCCGTCTAGCAAACAAGTGTAGAGGGCTTGTCTGAGCCTGCAGTCTAGACTACCTCCCTGACTCACCAATCAATTGTACCCCCTGAATCAGGCAATTTATTGTTTTATATATAGAGCTATCTTTATTCTGTTGACTGATTACTAACATGATATATTGTACAATTAATAAACATTGATCATTGAACAGTTTTGTTTTCTTCAACCTTATGCGCTTGTTTGGGCTGTGCCGAGTCGCAGTGTCGAGCCTCTTCGTATCGCCTGGAAACACAATTATTGTGCACTTGAAAACATTCTGTTACGGTCTGGCCCAGTGGTTCCCAACCTGAGGCCGGTGAAACCCTATCAGTGTGTCTGAACTATACAAATAAACTTGTTAAATTAAGATTGAGAGTTTGCAGCTCGAGGGTTGGTTTGAGGTGCTTTCTCATCCATCCGGGGCAGAGCCCTTGTACCCGAGAATAATTGTCTGCCCTGAATTTCTACGAGTGAGCAAGAAAGTGCCTACAAATATTTCTGGAAAGTGTATCATATCATGCCTTCCAGGGATCTTTGACAAGTCTCAGTCGACATGGGACCGACGTATCTACTCCCCATACAAAGATAGTTGTGCTATGGCCGGGTCAGAACCGATCAACATGAGAGCATGCACTTTGCCTCGTCCACCATTTACATAAATAACAATAAACATGAAACTAGTTTTATTTATTTACTTGCTATTCATATTATCATAACGTGTAGGTCCTATATACTCATATGTACTAATTACACTAATGTGTAAGGGGTCAGGAAGGTTGAATTTTAGTGGAAATAGAGAGACGCCATAGACCAAAGGTTCTCAAACCGTGGTTCAAAGATACCTAGGAGGTTTGGTAATAATAATCACATACAAACATTAGAAACATCAAATGGCCAGACGATGGTGTATGTATTTCCTCGATAGACAAGTCAAAGAGGAGGAGGTCTGTCTGTTCCTTTTAACAGTTATTTATCAAGTTATGAGCTCTAGAATTTTGACATATCCAAGCAACTATTGCTTACCTATTCAATGTAATTATTTGATACACAGGTATGTATATTTTCTTAAACATTTCATTTACTACTTTAATTTTTGTCTTGTATTTTTAGTCGCAAACTGGAATTGCCTAAAAATAATGTTTCTTCTTGATAGCTCTCAACCTCCACACCCCGAAACTTTGAGAAACACTGGCTTAGACCATTTTCCCACCGAAGTGGGTGTTGTAAAACTAATCTGTAGCTTGTTTAAGGTTTGTCCGCAACTTGGTTGTGAGCCACCGATCCAGACCATCTCCGAGTCTGTTCGTCCTAACAGATGACACACGAGTTAACCAGACCCTCGGTTTGTGTCAAACATATCACAGAAACAAGAGCTCATGTCTGTGTCAAACATGTCACCATTCACAGAAACAAGAGATTGTGTCAAACATGTCACCA
The DNA here is from genome assembly GCA_902155825.1 of Timema genevievae. Lineage (NCBI taxonomy): Eukaryota > Metazoa > Arthropoda > Insecta > Phasmatodea > Timematidae > Timema > Timema genevievae. Next base: position 65,003 of record CABFWO010003647.1, read on the forward strand.
GTCACAGAAACAAGAGCTTGTGTCAAACATGTCACCAGTCACAGAAACAAAGAGATTGTGTCAAACATGTCACCAGTCACAGAAACAAGAGCTTGTGTCAAACATGTCACCAGTCAAAGAAACAAGAGATTGTGTCAAACATGTCACCAGTCACAGAAACAAGAGCTCATTTAGTTGTCCCAGACACTCACGCGGCGGCGATGGCCTGAGAAGAGCTGAGTCTTGGGTCGGCCGGAGGGAACAACCTCCTCTCCATGGGCACCCCCACGGGCCACTCGGGTCTGTACCCACAGTACCCTGGCGCAGTCTTGTCGTACGGAAGTCTCAGCCGGTCGGCGCACAGGAGCCGATGGATCTCCCGCCTTGTGACCTCGTCCACCAGGTCCTCCGCGGGGTCCACGCAAGGACATCTACGTGCGAAACATCCCAGTCACTCTCAAGAGCTGTCATTCATAACCTCACCACTAGCATTCGTTTGTCGTAAAAACATTCCAAGATACCCTCCAGCGAGATGGGATAGCTCGAACAATGGCGAAAACCTGGGAGGAAACGAGAATCGAACCCAGTACACATGGTCTTGCTCTCATATTCCCGGGTACTCGCCATGTTGCCCCCACCCGAGGGATGACAACCAGATCCGGTGTGATCCGAGAGGAAAACAAACCGTCCTCACCTCACCCTAGGGGCGTTATCTAGCCAGAAGGCCCGAGTGGGGTCCCCCAAGAAACGACTCTGTATCCTATCCCAGCTGTTGGCCGCATATGACCATCCTGGGGGCAGCGACTTGGACACGTGTCGGAACCTGGCCTGGATTCAGATACAGCCGAGTGTGATATTGTACAGTCAAGACGGGGCATTGTGGCTACTAATTAATAAGAGTATTTGGTTCCGATAAAAGCCAAGCTAATGCCATAATTACTGTCTGTAATGGGATATTATTTAACACTGCACCTTCAGTTCAATCAATCAACCAGATTGGGAACTAACAGTTGATTAAACGAGTATGGGTACAACACATTAATAATAATATCATCTTTATTCAAGTGAAGTTAAGATCAGCGTCTTTTCTTATGCCTAACCACAAACCATGATCATACTTGTACTTATGTACTACAGTATTAATACTATGATTAAAATCTAATTCATAAAAGCTCTACAAAAATATAATTAGATATCGAACACATAGCTCTTCACAGAATTGTACCCTTCGTCTATCCTGTAAGGTAACAAGCTTACCTTCCATTATTTCACTATGGTGTAGCTTGTAAGATAGGGTCATAGTGTAATCAGTCAAGGTAAGACTGTAAGCTTTCAGTCTAAATGGAGAGTACATTATAGAATATTAAAATGAAATAAACTAAGTAAGCAAAACTAACTAAAGGACTAAGAAAAAGATACATTAGCACAAAGACACAACATACTACAAACCTGCATATGTCATACATACTATGCATTTTAATATAGGCCTATATATAAAACATGATGTAGATAGCAAATAATTTTACAAAAAAGATATTCATAGATACACATACACATACATGTGTCTGGGCTCTATAACTTGTAGCCCAGTTTGTGGAAAACTTGGCCAGTACTAATGTACCATTTCCCAGGGGACGCCCAAATGTACTAATCGAATATCCTTGTCCCGATGAGATGAGGTGATAGAGAGTGAGTATGATAGAGAGTATGATGGAGAGTGAGTATGATAGAGAGTATGATAGAGAGTATGATGGAGAGTGAGTATGATAGAGAGTATGATGGAGAGTGAGTATGATAGAGAGTATGATGGAGAGTGAGTATGATAGAGAGTATGATAGAGAGTATGATAGAGAGTATGATAGAGAGTATGATGGAGAGTGAGTATGATAGAGAGTATGATGGAGAGTGAGTATGATGGAGAGTATGATGGAGAGTATGATAGAGAGTATGATGGAGAGTGAGTATGATAGAGAGTATGATAGAGAGTATGATGGAGAGTGAGTATGAGGGTGTGGAACCAGTGGACTCAAACCTAGCTTAAATCTAACCATCGAAATCCCGGTGATCTTAGGAATAATTCCCCTTTCAGGAAAATTACCCATGGTACCAACCAGGAATCGAACCCAGGACCCCTAGGTTGGTAGCCAGGTGTACCCGCCACTACACCACAGGGACAGTAACAATACTCATAATGTTTAGTAACTATAATAATAGTAGTAATTTAATATCAATCTGTGTTTACTTTCAAAGAATGTGGAGGTTAGATTATTGTATGTTTCCAAGATATGTTACCAAGAGATCTTAGAATTCTACAAGTATGTGAGTATGGGAACATGTGTGATCAAGCGTGGGGTGTACCGGGTCTGCGTGAGTCTCCAAGGTCCTAGCTGACACTTGTTGGGGCGAGACGGGCAGGGCCCCTTCCCGACCAGCTTGTCCTGTGGTGGTGGTGTAGGTGTGTTGGACAAGGAGTCCCCTTGCTGTGGGGTCTGTCTCCTCCAGGGACACAGCAGGGGACATGACCTCATGAGGGCGCACGCCAGGCTGCAACACAGGCTAGTGAGCTCCTCACTATGGCTCGTAGAGCGCTCGTCAAACTTCCTGTCTCAGATGCACGATTAAATACCTTACAGTGCACCCTCAAGGTCCTCAAGCTTAACTTTTGTATTATGACCTTGAAAGGAAATCGTTACAAGACAGAAATTCATGGGTGTCCCTGTCCGTTTGTTTGCTTTGATATTACTAATCGAATTTTCATGCAAATTATAAAAACTACCCTTCGTGAGTGTCTATCTCTTAAATAGTTTTGGTTTTATAAAATGTTGAAACTGTCTATTTTATTCGTTATAACCCTATAAAAGAAAAATGTATCACCCTGTGTTTAACTACTTATTTGTGTTCTACACATAACTATTAATAACACTAATATGTTAGGGATAAGAAAGGTTGAATTTAGAATAAGTGTTCCGCACTAGCGACACCAGCTGCTAGTGTGCGAGTTGGTGTGATAAGGAAGTCTGTCCTGAGCATTAGTTGCTCACCAGCGCACTCAGTTCCGTTCACCACTCACCACGAGCAGTGTGTGTCTTACATCCGGTACAAGAGAGCTGTACATTAGTAAAGTTGTGTACGACGCCAGACTAGCCACCACAGCGCCAAATGTGCCACAGACATATCAGTCCTACCAGTGACATAAGTTGTACTCAAACATTGAAGGAAATTACTAAAGTACCAAATATGTCTGAACAGTTTATGTGCACTTTTATTGGTTTGATGTGCTTCCTCATCTATCAGAGCACAGCAAGCACTCAGCCCTTCGGCGGGTTAGTGTCGCCCACCCACTTCATCTGGGGGCAAGAACATGTACTCACTCATATCCTGCCTTCCAAGGATCTTTGACAAGTTTGTCGACATGGGACTGATGGATTTACTTCCCATACAAATAGTCAAGCTAGGGATTTTTATCACTCGGTAAAAACCTTATGGCCTCAGCTGGGTCTGAATCCATGAACCTTGGGTTTTGATGTGAGTACTTTACCTCGTATATCACCGAGGTCAAAGGACTTACAATATAAAAATAGCTATAAGTTTAGTTTTTGCTAAGGTTCACCCCTCCCCCCTAAGCCAATCATGTTGAGTCTGTTAATGCGCTGGCACGATTCACCCTCATCATCCTTGTCTCTTAAAGAGGATGTCTCGATAAGTAACAGGCAGACATTCTCGTCAAACGATATTGAAAAAGACGGCCCTTGAACTGCTGCGACAGTAGTGGACCAGTTCCACCAAACATGGTCGGTTCTGGCGAGGAATAAACAGTTTAATTTCTTAAGAACAAGTTTAATTCTGTGCCAACGTTCTTTGACCTCCAAGTTGACTCTGGTGCAGGGAAGCCCCTGTGGGGTGATAGGGCTCGGTCTGGTCGTCAGCGTCTCATTGTCTCGTACAAGCACTCGACTGGGGGGCTCTGCCCTTGGCTCTTCCACACGCGGCCAGACGTACTGTGCATGACTACCAACTTTAGGATACTTGTAGTCATTTGTGTAAGTTGTCTGCTTGTCATAAATATTCAACTGCATTTTAACAGCCATTTTAAGATTTTATTGCATGGAGACATCCAACAATGGATCACAAACTGAAACAGCTATTTGATTGTTTCTTCAGTTTCCAAGTACATTCAATTGTTTGTCACATTCGGTGCGCAAGCAACTAAAATGACCTACATTCTTCACTAGCCTAATGAAAACATTTACAACCTAGACAGGTAGCGAAACGCAATGGAAAATTAAGTTGTCGCTTTTTCCAACTATCATGAGGGTCATCCCAGACACCTTGTGCAGTGGGTAGAACATTCTTACGATAATTTGATGGATTATTACACTTTTATCTACTATTTAGTTTGACAAACCATGTCCATAGTCTGGTCGTCAGAACTAGGGACAGCAATTTTTACTAATACATCAATATATTTATCATTCAATATATCAAAAGATACAATACATCAATATTTCATACATCATGATACATTGAATTCAACCGGTTCGGACGAACTGGAAAGACCATTTTTAAGATGGTTGCTATTCTGTTCTTCCCTGATTTTCCCCCTTTTTGGTTTTATTTAGCTGTTTAAAAAATGAACAAGTTTAATTAGTTTATTTTGAGTAAACAAGCTTTAAAGCGTAGTTTGATACATCGGAGACTAGAATACCGCCTGTATATAATTATCCTCCTGTTGTAAATACAGACAACTCAATAATGCAGGAATCAGGCAAAGGGAAATAAAAACCAATGATTGTATTTGATAGTTTATTTGCTTGCTATGCAAGAAGGAAGTTCACAAGAATTATCACAGACAACAAACATTACTCATCTCATGTTTGTAACAAACATGGGACAGTCCCAAACAGGAATAAAACCCTAAAAAAATAAAACTTACTAAAAATACATCAGGGTATAGAATTTCCTTCAAATGTAACCCATTTCTGTCCCACCCCTAGTTTTTTTGTCTGAGGCTGATGCATAGGACATAACAATAAGGAATAAAATACATCTGTTGCTCGACAGCAGAGGTACATTACAACTGTTGCCCTTTGTCGTCGAGCAAACTGACACATTACACTTTACAGCTATAAATTGATTTGTAGTTTCAAATAACAAAATATACATAACTCTAGTCAATAATGTTATAGTTTAATGACAGTCTTAATATTTATTGAAATTAATATGCGTATGAGTAAATCCATTTCTAAACATAATGTCATGGGGGATCTTAGTTTAAAATACTGATAGTTTGTGGACACTTTATTAGTTCACATACCGATATGTGGTCATCTTAACATGACGTTATGGAGTAAACCGCCGATTAAAAACTATTTTATCAAACCGTGTAAAACTTGTATAAACCATGCAACGTAGCAACATATCAGGTATCATTTGGTGTAATTTATTGCAGTGACATGTGCCATCACACCAGTGCTCTACCACTTGGTATACCCAGACAATACCGACGCTAGTGTCAGTCCATGCCTGGACTGTACAATAAGTGTCGCCAACTTGGCAAGTTCAAGATATTCTCATCTAAAAACATACAAACAAATTAGATAATTTTCAAATATGAAGGTAATCCTCGGTAAAATGATTCTCAAAGTGGCTGGCCCTCTTGAAAAAATCTCCAGTGGTTAACCACACAGAACTCAATAAATAAGTTGAAGTTTAGCTGATAAACTTCACATGATCCAAATTACATAAAAATAAAATATTATATAATAATTATCTAGTATTAGCTTACAATAGTCAAAGTGAATCAACAAACTGACGCTGGACAATTAAGTGACAGAATAAGTGATTAAACATTGAATGAAGTGTTCCTTCAGGACAAACATAGGAAATGCACCAGTTAATATTGGTCTAAGAAATGTTACATCTAATACACAGCTCTTAGAGGTGGCTGTCAAATGAGGCAGTGGAAATAACTCAAGAAAACAATGATATGAATGATCAAGATATCGCAAGAAAGCAGTGATATGAACGATCAAGATACTGCAAGATAACAGTGATATGAATGATCAAGATATCGCAAGAAAACAGTGATATGAACGATCAAGATACTGCAAGATAACAGTGATATGAATGATCAAGATATCGCAAGAAAACAGTGATATGAATGATCAAGATATTGCAAGAAAACAGTGATATGATCAAGATATTGCAAGATAACAGTGATATGATCAAGATATTGCAAGATAACAGTGATATGAAGGATCAACATATCAGGCATTAGTGAACGTTTTTCTTTAAGAAACAGATATTAACTAGTTGTCAAGTGATATCAGTGTAAAGTGTGAGCTATGTTCCTAGTTACATTGAAGTATTATTGTGACTGTACCCACCATTCTCGCCTACATGTATAAATACCCGGTATCGTGTACTTGACCAACGTCTCATGAATACGATATTTTCCAGTTCACCACGAGACGTGTGTTCATACAAGCGCTACAACCACTAACCTCACACAACCATAGCCTCCCCCCCTCCCCCCCTTTCATATCCAACAATTAAACCGAAGTTTTGGTTAATGTTCTTGTCTCTATGTCCAATTTCATTGACATGCGCCATCAGAAAAAACAAACAAGTCACACTTGTGAAGTACGGTAAAACCAAGATCATGTACTGTCCATTGATTACTGACAATATTAAGATGAAGCGTGTACAAACCTTTTAAAACTTTGGCTTCACTTTGAATATTTGTCAGCTTTGATTTTACTTTTATAAAAACAAAAACATAGTTTTCAAAATACACATTGACGTTCAATTGTTGCCATTTGTGCTGCTAATTACATCACAAGTTAATGTTCATGTGACAAACATATGTAGTAAGAGAAATGGATGTTGCGACAATGTGATTCATCAGCAGCTTGCGACAGTTGTTTATACTACATTTTCTAAATAATAATTTGAGTCTAAATAGCTCATAAAAACATGCAAAATATTATATATTTTTTTCAAATGAAAACTTATTTATATACAGTCAAACATCAATTAGAGTTAGAGAATATTTCATACATTCAATTCAGCTTCGCTGTGAATTGAAAAATGGCCTAAGTACACCCTGTAAAATAGTGACTTTCACTTATGTCATTTCTTACAATTTAAATTAACACTTTTAATTCCTTTCTTTTCTAAAACAATATATACCGAATGATAAGTTAAACTATACAAACAACATTTGAATAAAGTGAATATACAAAGAGACTCAGTCACAACTCCTGCCAAACAATCGATAAAATAATCAATTTCAAGAGCCATTAAACAAAATTCTCTAGTAAATACAATGTCCATAAACACAGCCATCTTGTCTATAAAAAAGACAAATTATTAATTTTATCTTTGACAAAAACTGTTTTAATAGTTAATGACATTGACCGGTATTAAATGGTATCAACCAATCATCAGAGTGATCGGACTTGCACAACTGGTGCCGTATTTAAATAAAACTTCGGCTACAAGAGTTTAAATGACAAGCTTGGATTGAAATGAATTGGAATAATATTACCTAATATGCATTTTATAAAAAACTTGTTTTATGGTTTAAATTATCAAAAACTATATTTTTTAAACATAGGCACTACAATATATTGCATAAAATCTGGTTCATATAAGTACTAATGAAAAAAAAAGTCTAGTTTCTAGAAATATCCTCTTGTTGCTTCTGAAATAAAACTCTTCAACATTCTGAAATGGTTTGCAAGTGGTTCTTTCTAATATTCATGTTCAACATTTCTTTGGCTTGACTTGAATTGTACGACGACAACAAATTGTTTTCAAGAGTTCTTCTTTAACCAAACTTGTTCAAGTTTTATTGGACCGCACCGTACAAGCAGTACAGACATAGATCAGCCAACAAATGCAGGTTACCAGGTATTGGGTTAGCCTGCTTTGCCTGTGAACTCCTAATGGCAAGAAATAGCTACTCCACGACGTGACCTTGAACCTGATCAATACAAAATGGACAAACAAGAATTCTATCTGATATGTAATCGCTGGATAGCAAAGCAAACAATTTAATGAAAAAATATATATATTTTTGGTGATTACTAAATGACCCATTTTATAATCCGACTACTAGCTAATAATATGTATCAGTGGTATGTCACGAAGTGTTGCCAGAGTAAGCAGAGCATGGGGAGAACATATCCTAAAAACAGACCCAGGCAAAACGCCACGATGCACTACCGAGTGCCAGTTATGTTTTTATAGCTGGATACAGGAATTGAACAGCTGACCCTTTAGCTCATGTGCTGATACTGAGCTATCGAGGGCTTGATACAATTTTTGACTGTGTGAAAACATTGCGATGGTTACCACCAAGCTGCTATAACAGACAGGTCGTAACGTCGCAGGTTGATAGCAGCTAGGAATGTACTATAAACTTTGTTTGGTTGTTCCCATCCTCTAGTTTCAACATGGCTGACCTATCTTAGGTTTATTTAAATTATCACAACTATATCATATTTTATATCACAGCCTCTGACTCCAAATAGGAATAAGACATCAACGTCTGAAAGAGTCCGAGTGGTTTGTAAGAGAGAAACTACCATCTAAATGTGGGTGCATACCAGAGAAACGACTAACCTTAGTTGTTCAATGTTACAACACATCCCAAGTTTACAACACGCCCGTTAAACCAAATGAAAAACATTACGTGTCTATCTAAAATAGAGCCCCACAAAGGGCTACAAATACCTTTCTGCAACTACTTGTCGACCATTTGCTTGCACACCCTTATTATGTGTTCAGTTGGGTAACTATTCCGACCCAAGCATCAGCATAAATTGATCATTTCCTTTTCCTGGACAATCTTATGCTCCCTCAAGGGTCTTGTAACAAAGTCAGTGTTTACTCGATGTATGGGGCATTGCTTGATGGCAGGGTTTTGTCGAGGGGTCTATTCAATATGAGGGCCTCCGTTGGGCACAACTTTTTCAGCCAGTAATGGCTCGGTGTACACCTCACACCAGACGGGGCAGTGCTCACTGGCGGGGCCCCCCCATGCCCAGCCCCGGGGGATGGCGAGATGGGTGAGTCCTTGACGCACCACTCCACACATGCCTGCCAACATAGAACTCAGTCTTACTACAAACGTCTGCCAACTTACAGCTCAGTACTCCAAACTAGTGCCTTAGCGCTCTCAATAAAGGCAGAACTTTGATTGGTATTTCAAAGATATCTCCTGAGGACCCTCAATGGGCCGATATTCCAACCCAACCGCCCAGACTAGAGCTTGAGTGACTGGTCAGCATACCTGTAAACTGAAGCTGCATCTCCGTATTGAGGAAGATGTTGTCAGCAAAGACAGTGGAAGTGCGAGGAACACTGCTCGTGGTGACAGTCAATGGGACAATATTCTTGTACCTCAACCGCTGCACTTCACTGTCTCCTGAACATCATCACAGTATTATTATATTGTGTTAAACATGGATGCAGGTACACAAATAAACATAACATGCTTTTATGCTGAAAAGAGGAATACAATTCACATGAATATATCAAATTAGATCCCGCGATCCTTACTGTCCGCTCAGGCTGCATCCATATGTACTAATTATGCTAATGAGCTAGGAATGAGGGAGGTTGAATTTAGAGGAAGCGTACCCATATTTCCGTGGCTGTAGAGTGGAAAACTGAGCCACCCGACTGAGATTCAAACCCTGATCTCTCTGTAATCAGTATCAGTCTATTGCAAGAGTAGCACCTTATACCATGAGGCCATCGAAGCAGGTTTTACTAAACGCCTTTAAAAACATTATTATAGGTGTTTATTGTGGTGGGCTCACCCTTGCTGTTAGCGAGCCCAGTGAAGTCCCCGAGGATTACAAACATGTCTGTCTGTCTGACATGGCCCTCCATTACTTTCTCCAGACTGGCGATGCAGCGAGCGTCGCTGTTGTGGAGATATACGTTCAACAAACACACATTCAGCTCGGCTAGCTGGAAAACAAGATAACAGATTATAGGGTCGTGATGGTAGTACCTCATGTTATAGAGACAATATAGGATCGTGTTGGCAATATCTCATGTTATACAGATACTATAGGGTCGTGTTGGAAGTATCTCATGTTATACACACACTATAGGGTCGTGTTGGCAGTACCTCATGTTATACAGACACTATAGGGTCGTGTTGGCAGTACCTCATGTTATACAGACACTATAGGGTCGTGTTGGCAGTACCTCATGTTATACAGACACTATAGGGTCGTGTTGGCAGTACCTCATGTTATACAGACACTATAGGGTCGTGTTGGCAGTACCTCATGTTATACAGACACTATAGGGTCGTGTTGGCAGTACCTCATGTTATACAGACACTATAGGGTCGTGTTGGCAGTACCTCATGTTATACAGACACTATAGGGTTGTGTTGGCAGTATCTCATGTTATACAGATACTATAGGGTCGTGTTGGTAGTATCTCATGTTATACAGACACTATAGGGTTGTGTTGGCAGTATCTCATGTTATACAGATACTATAGGGTCGTGTTGGTAGTATCTCATGTTATACAGACACTATAGGGTCGTGTTGGCAGTACCGACTGTTATACAGACACTATAGAGTCGTGTTGGCAGTACCTCCTGTTATAGAGAGTGTATAGGATAGTGTTGGCAATATCGCATGTTATACAGACACTATAGGGTCGTGTTGGTAGTACCTCATGTTATAGAGACAGTATAGGATAGTGTTGGCAATATCGCATGTTATACAGACACTATAGGGTCGTGTTGGCAGTATCTCATGTTATACAGATACTATAGGGTCGTGTTGGCAGTACCTCCTGTTATTCAAGCACTAAAGGCTCCTACCTTGAAGGTGGCAAGTACAGCCTTTATAGGCAATGAAGAGGAAGCCCCGGCCACTGTTATAAACAGTTCCTTCTGCCCCAGGAGCTCAACATCGCAGCTCGAGTCGTAGAGAAATCCCAGACCATGTCCGCTCTATAACAGGAGACCATCAACTGCATGACACACAACATAGTCTAAAGAAGGAGTCATCAGAATCCGCCGTTCAATCTCCAGGGAATTTTAATAGATTGTGTGAGATACTACATTGTTGTTAAAAGTAGATCTTTGAGTCGTATAAACCCACAATTACATCAAGTATTCTCAAATAATATCCGAGTGTTAGCAGAATAATGTTGATCAGTCATAATCAGTAATGTTATAAGAACAATTAAATAGTTTAATATCAAAATATATACAGTTTATTTATTCTATATTTTTTCTATAAATTATTTGAGGAAGGTTGATTTAGTATAGTAGATATAAGTTGTATGAACACATACAAAATGAGTGAAAATAGAGTGTATAAGTGTTTGGTTAATTGCGGATATTTGACAAGTTTATATAAGTATCTCAGGGCTGAGAAAGGTCGGTTTTTGAGAATATTAGGGCCGCTGAGAAGTAGTAGATACCGGACCAATCATCAATGTGCAAGTTTGAATGTTCATCACTAAGGTTTGATGATGTATTGATGTACAGTTCCTACTACAGGATAAATTGATATATAGTTCCAACTACAGGATGTATTGATATACAGTTCCAACTACAGGATGTATTGATGTATAGTTCCTATTCCAGGATGTATTGATGTATAGTTCCTACTACAGGATGTACTGATGTACAGTTCCTACTACAGGATGTATCAATGTACAGTTCCTACTCCAGGATGTATTAATATATAGTTCCTACTCCAGGATGTATTAATATATAGTTCCTACTCCAGGATATGCTACATGAGGGCGAATGTTGTACTTACAGCACTGATGGAGAATTTCCATTCTCGTTCGTTCCCCTTCCATTCTGCAACCCGGCGCAGCGTGGGGTAGTTGAGCTCTTCACACACCTGGGACAAAACAACAGTCCATTAGGACATTGGGGTACACACTACTAGCGGGGCAGAGTTTTGGAGAGGGAGTCATCAACAAAGATTGGAATGCTGTATTTGTCATTCACATCTATCAAAGGTACATCTGTCTATAAGATGCCCTCACAATCATTGTTCAAGATAAGCCCATGTTAAAGAGCTACTAAGATGTCCATGGCATGTAATGTTTTGTTGGCGCTAAATAAGAAATAAAGTAACAGAAAAGCATCAGCTTTAGCGCAGTGCTAATGTGCCTGACTCTAGGTCACAATGTCAATATGCGGTTAGACAAGGTGTAGCTCAACATGCAGTTAGACAAGATTAGTGTGTGCCGAGACTGTACCTTCCTGAGCGCTAGCTCGTCCACCACTTCTTGCACGGCAACCAGCGCCAACCTAAGAGGAAGACAAGTGTTAGCTATGTACTATCATGTGATACAGGTGTTGCCAACCTGACAGAGAGAAATATAGTTTCCCCCAGTCAACTTTACTACAGAGCAGCCTCATTAATAAATACAAGCAAGAGAATAACAAAACTACAAGTGAAGGGCTGAGCGTTATCATCGACAAGACACTCATCTCACTCCATACAGCCCATGATTGCTCTACACAGACCAGCTCTAGAGAGAAGTACCCATTTTCCAAGATGGTCCTGCAGATCGTCTCCCTCACTCCTGCGTTCTCGACCTTTTCCACGGTCAGCTGGTGCAGGTTCCACGTTCCTAGGCGCAAAGCAGGCTTCTCATTCCTCAGGCGGTAAGATTCTTCTCGCGCCACCGGACGGTGCGAGTATGCCGACAACAGTTCAAAGACGTCCACCGCAGGGGAAAACCCATTTCCTATGTGGGTGCTCTGGGACGACACCATCCGCTTACTACCTGCACCAAAATACACCATTTAGAACAAATGTTACTTCTTACTACCTGTTCAGGTTATGTGCATATGTATTAGCTAATTATACTAATTTGTTAGTAAGTGTACCCACATATGTGTGGAAAACCACTCTGAAGTACACCCAACCGGGATATGAACCCCGAGCTCCCCACCATCGACAGTCTATTCTAGACTTAGCCTATGCGACCAATGAAGTGGGTACATTAAAAATTAATTCCATTCATAAGCTTGCAGTGAGTATTTTTTTAGAGAATGACTATGAAAGTTATAATCCACTTTTTAAAAGAGAAGATAAAACAAAGCTCTGATGTTTCGATTGAATGGACTTATTTGGCTGTTGGACACCAACCGTTTCGTGTTCAGTAACATTTTATTTTAAGTTGGCGAAAATGGCGGCATGGCTATAACCAACCTGTTATATCCCCGTTTGGTAGGTGGTTGATCCCAACTGGTTGGATAGTCTGTGGAGCCTCGACCAATAGCTGACTTCGGACAGCTCCCAGCCGCCATTGATTGATGCCTTTCACCTTCACAAACACAAACACCTCAGGTATTAATAAATGTTACAAACAAGTTCCCATAAATACAACATTTAGAAAACAAATCTATTGTGCTCTGTGTGCTCTATCAACACCTCTTGCCATGTCCTCTATCTGAATGTCTACACTCTACATCTCAACTACTTTTACAAGTGCCAAATCAAGCTCCTGTCCCAAATAATATAAAAGAGAAAATGAGCCCCGGAACATTTTAAGTGTCTCCTCACCTTGAGTAGGTCCTCGATGGTGGAGAAAGGACCTCTTCTCTCTCTGTGATGCACGATGTTGGCCGCTAGCTCCTGGTTCAGACCGTGCACTGTCATCAGCTCAAACACAGAGGCGGTGTTGGCGTTGACAGACCGGCCATAGGAGCGAGGAGAGTTCTTGGTGGTAACACGGACGTTGGCGGAGCTTGCCGTCTCTGTGATAGAGCTGGGGAGGCTGTCGAACGATTGTGTTCGGGACGAGGCACAGCTGCGGTGAGAACACAACAGAAGATATTACAGTCACTGCCATCATGTGGGGAAAGTGATCTTTTCATCCACTTGTTCAACAACGTTTGTGCGACAATTCAGTTTTACGACAGCATTTACAAGTATGGCGGCAGAGCTATGACAGGTCTCGTGGCTATGACCTTGCATTCCTGCGGCGACCGACGCAAATCTCCGGCCGGATCAGGTCCAGTTTCTCGGCTCCGATGCCCGACACCAGCGCCAAGTCCTCCACTTTCTTGAACCTGCCGATGGCTTGACGGTACTCCACGATGTTCTGCGCGATGGCCCGAGTGATGCCAGAGAGAGTCATCAGCTCCTCCTCACTGGCAGAGTTCACATTGAGCTGGTCCACCTGAAACATGTCTCCTGGTGAGGTCACAAGGTTGTGGTGAGCATCACAAAGTCTTGTTACATTAATGGCAACAGCAACTTTGGTCCACCCATCTAAATCCCGACTTGGCAACCTCATTACAGCGTTTTTAGTGCGGTGTCCAGCTTACAAGTGTGGCCGCCATGCCGAGTCACAGCATTGTCATGTATTTATAAAGCTATCTATCTATTTTAGGATGCCAACATTTATTTACTATTGTTTTAACCTATCTTTTCTATAACTGTGGTGTGATGACTGTTTGGTGATGGACTCTGGTAACGAAAGATGGAAACTACATTTGTTTATTGTTATATTTATTAATATTTAATGACCGCCTCTGTGGTCTAGCGGCCAGATGTCCTGGCTACAGATCCAGAGATCCCAGGTTTGATCCCCAGCACTTCCAGATTGTTCTGTGAAGCAGTTGGTCAGGAACAGGATAGACTCCCCATTGTGAGGAAAGATGAGGAGATGCTTCAACAACAAAAAATTAGCGGCTTCGGTCTAAAAAACTGAAATTAATGACCTGAAATTTCCCCACATGACACCCTCTATAGGCTAAAGTTGGCACTATCATCACCAACAGGCGGCAGCCGGTTAATACTTAGTTGCTAAGCTAACAAGTGTTTCATTTTAATTAATGAAAGGATGTGTAATTGTCTTAGCTCGTTGACAACTTCTTGCCATTGGCTAAGCAAAGTTTGCACAAAAGCCCCCTTTCTTATATTGGTTTCCCTTTAGCTACTGCCTTGGGTGCAAAAACTCCCTATAATTTAATTCACTGTTTCGTAACTTCTTTCTTATCCCCCCAAAAAGTATGGGAAGAGGGAACAATATTGTGATCGTTTTGGCGTTTGTTGTTTTTACGTCTGTCGTTTTGTCCTTTAGTTCCAGCCCTGATGACCCTTCAACGAGGTAATGTTCCGTTTGTGCGTTTCTTAAATTTTGTTGGCAACAGTTATCACTTTTTGGATGCACCTAGTTCTAAATTATTATGTCCCCCACCCCATTGCTGGCCTACGAGTCGTTAAACTTTTATTTTATCTTTTAAACACCGTTGAATGTAAATTAAAATGTAATTTTTCTAGTGTTCTTGTAGCCTTAATGTATGTTTGGTGTAGCTAGGATTTCCTCATTAATTTGGCCCCTGTCTTTGTAAATTTGTTTTAATGCAAGATTTAGTATGGAGATGGGTTAGTTTGTTAATTAGTTGCTTTGTGCTTTAATTTCCTCACAGTGCTGTTGGTGTTGAGAGAAGATAGTTTGAGTTTTGAGTATTAGAAGCTCATTGTTATAATGTTGTAATGTCGCAGCCAGAGTTTGCCTCAACAGTATTTTTCCTTGTTATGAGATTCTAAGACGACTGTTGCGAGCATATAAATAATATTGAGTCTAACGAACCCTGATTGTAACTTTACTCCCCCCTCCTTTTTTTACAACTGTTAAAAACTAGTTGGTTAGTTATCCTTTTAAACTTCCTTTTATTTATGTAATGTATTAGGTATGTTTTATGTTTCTCCGGAATAATCTGTATTTTGTGTTTTGCTACTGTAACTTACTATCTCATTGAGGTAATAAATTTGTTTGATTTTTAATTTCTTTAACACCTATCATTAAATATATATTGTTACGGTACCTTAATTTTGCAACCCAATAGTCCTACAATATTTTTAAATGTTTTAACAAAGTGATAAATTAACATCTGGGGGCTGGATGATGTGGTTGTTCTAGATTTAAGTTAGTTTATAAGTGTGTTTTGATACAACCAGTCAGCTCAGAGAGTGCATGTTAAATACCACAAATAAATAGATAAAATGTTCTCCATTCACATTATTAGTTTGATTTAAGCTGGTACACCTGGTGATACCGTTCACCCTCTCCCCCACTGGGGTCCTTGAATTGTGCTGCAACGCAGTGAGGGCAGTAAAACACAGCTAAAACAATAAAGTAATGAGTGCTATAAATATTATTTTAGCGCCGCGCCTCACAACACGTTCGGGCTGTTCACGCTTAGATACTAGTTACGCCAATGTGTTAGGGATGAGGAAAGATGAATTCAGAGGAATTGTACCAGAATGTGTGTGTAGAGAGAGTGAGGCGAAAGCATTTAGGTAAAAATATGTGAACCTTGATCTCCGTGGCATCGGCCAGTCTCGTCTAATGTGAGTGTGTCGCCTTGGACCAATGTTATTGTTATAAACTTTAATCTTTACTTTTGACATTAATTTTAATAAGCTGCCTCATCCTAACCTCAAATATTGCAATCATATTGAGGTTAGGAGGATGGATCAAGTTTCATACATTGCACACGGAGAGTTGGCAATGGGCATGCTCCATACATGGAGTTGTTATAAGGTCTGTGCAGACCCCATAGTAATTTGCTTGCCTTCAAGCCAACATCATTGAAATTGAAAGTTGCGCTGAAGGGTCCTTGATGCGTCTGTGCTCTTCGAGGAAAGGCACGCCACGAATGACGGAAAGATTTCCTTCTATCATTAAGATGGTCTACGCTGACACTAGGATTCTGCCCCATCTTCATAGGTAGATCAATGTCATAACAGCATGGAGTTTGTTAAACACTGCAAATACATTTTAAAATGTAGACATAAAGCTCCTATGATTGAGGATATCTACCTATGTTATGTTTTTATTAAATTAATAACTTTACGAAAAGTTATTTAACACATATCCCAACTCCAAATTAAATATTTATGATAAGTTTTAGAAAATTGTGTCTGATAGGAATTATACTTTTTTTTTAAATAAATAAAGTACGTCTGTTTGATGAAGTCATAAACGTCAAAAAGTAACACGTCAATGATTTGTAGATTATGGAAAAAAACCAAGATATTTCACAGTAAGCTTTAGCGAAATTAATTCTAGAAATAGGTTCACAATTAAGAAAGACAAACTTACATAATTAATATTCATTAAAGCCTTTAAAATTACAAACATTCAATGAAAGGTTTTAACGTCTTGTGTCTCATTAAAATTAAGATTATAGTTCTGTTCGCGTCGACTTTTGAGACCAGTCCTACACAATCTCTGGTCCTACTAGTGATGGGCACTATCGAGTAAAAATAATCGAGTAACTCGATTGTGTTGTGTAATCGGGAGTACTCGATTCTTCCGGGATTACTCGAGTAACTTTACTC
>CABFWO010003648.1:19659-58125 GCA_902155825.1 Timema genevievae
ATTGCAGTGCCACCTACCGGGTCCAATTGTGAATCTAAACCATCCACGGACCCACTCAAACACACACAAAAAATTTCATCAAAATCGGTCCAGCCGCTTAGGAGGAGTTCAGTGACATACACACGTACAGAAGAATTATATATATTAAGATAGCAATACATTTTTTTATTCTTAAGGATCAATGTTTGTAATTTTGATTGACACAATTTTTAAAATATACATTCACACTGTCAAAGAAGCTTCCCATGAAGTTATCAGTATTGGAGCATTTTACTGCAGTAAATTTGCTATCACTAATTAATACACATTAGACATTTACAAAGGATTCGGAGTCGAACAGTAAAAACATTGAGGAGTCGAAGGCTTGGGGTACCGACTCCACAGCCCTGATCTCAACACATCTTCGTTGACACTACCATTAAAATCTAGATATAATCTTCTTTATCCCTGGCGCATTAGTGTAATTAGTACATAGGCATACAACCCAAACGAGTAGAATATATATTTTGCTATCACCCCACGGTTGCCACTGACCTGGAAAGTCAGGGAAATGAAAATTGGTCACGGAAAGTCAGAAGAAGTTTTTTTAGTGTATTCCATTAAATTGCATATTATTTTCTTCGCAGTGTCTTCGATAATAAATCCATTATTTTGAAGTAAGATGTTATACTGTGTACTGTAACTTCTTATTTTTGAAAACTGATTTGGTTGTGGCTACGATGAACTTTCCTGGAAAACACTGTGGCTTTTCTAAGACAATTCTGAACAGAGGTTGGCGACTCTAGTCCGTTTCTTACCTTGCTATAAGATTCAAGGGTAATTAAAGTAGCCCCATGGCTTCTTTGGTGCTGACTGACAGCTCACAGCTCACAGCTGACAGTCAACAGTTAGGTATATACCTCAATCTTGACTGTCAGAAGGGACAGCTGCTAAACACATGTTTTTGCAGATCATATGGTTCAGCGTAGGGATACATAATTTGGTCTGGTAACTTTTCAGAACTGTCAGCTGTCAGCTATGAGCTGTCAATCGGCACCAAAGAAGCCATGGGGCTACTGTACAACTGGGGAAGAGTCATTGTCATGCTTGGTGTTCCACTTTCTTAATTTTTTTGTTTGTAAATATTTATTTATACTTATTTGTGTACCTGTTATGTCTCTTTATTTGTTTTCATTGATATAATGAAAGTGTTCTTAATAGTATCTTATAGTTCTATGTTCATTGATTATTTTATAATACAAATCATTAAAAAAACTTAGTCAAAAGGTGTGCGATGGTATGGCAGTATTGGCAGCAATTGTCTAATATCGATACACATTCCTATCATGGGGGAAGGAGGAGGCCATTTTCACTATTTGTAGTTATTATCTTAAAATGACATACCATAAGTATTATTGATTTGTATTAATATTATGTTACCAGCAGCTTGTGGAAAAGTCAAGGAATGTTCGGGAGATGAAATCGAGGATATAAGTGGCAACCTTGCACCCAAAACATGAATTGTTTTAGGTTGAGAGTTTGGAGCCTTCGGATCTTGTGGCTGTGGACATGGAGGAGCCAACACAACCAACTGATACCCAGCCTGGACTGCTCAACATCACAATAAAGCAAGAGAAAGATACAGACCCTGAGGTAAAGATATACACACTCAGGTAAAGATATAGACCCTCAGGTAAAGATATAGACCCTCAGGTAAAGATATAGACCCTGTGGTAAATATATAGACCCTCAGGTAAAGATACAGACCCTCAGGTAAAGATACAGACCCTGTGGTAAAGATATAGACCCTCAGGTAAAGATACAGACCCTCAGGTAAAGATACAGACCCTGTGGTAAATATATAGACCCTCAGGTAAAGATACAGACCCTCAGGTAAAGATACAGACCCTGTGGTAAATATATAGACCCTCAGGTAAAGATACAGACCCTCAGGTAAAGATACAGACCCTGTGGTAAATATATAGACCCTCAGGTAAAGATACAGACCCTCAGGTAAAGATACAGACCCTGTGGTAAATATATAGACCCTCAGGTAAAGATACAGACCCTCAGGTAAAGATACAGACCCTGTGGTAAATATATAGACCCTCAGGTAAAGATACAGACCCTCAGGTAAAGATACAGACCCTGTGGTAAATATATAGACCCTCAGGTAAAGATACAGACCCTCAGGTAAAGATACAGACCCTGTGGTAAATATATAGACCCTCAGGTAAAGATACAGACCCTCAGGTAAAGATACAGACCCTGTGGTAAATATATAGACCCTCAGGTAAAGATACAGACCCTCAGGTAAAGATACAGACCCTGTGGTAAATATATAGACCCTCAGGTAAAGATACAGACCCTCAGGTAAAGATACAGACCCTGTGGTAAATATATAGACCCTCAGGTAAAGATACAGACCCTGTGGTAAATATACAGACCCTCAGGTAAAGATACAGACCCTGTGGTAAATATACAGACCCTCAGGTAAATATACAGACCCTCAGGTAAATATACAGACCCTCAGGTAAAGATATAGACCCTCAGGTAAAGATATAGACCCTGTGGTAAAGATATAGACCCTCAGGTAAAGATATGGACCCTCAGGTAAAGTAGTTATTAGAGTTGGGTTGAATCCACTATTTTATGAACCCGAATCTCCAATTTACCTTCAATTTCTGAATCTGAATCTTGGGAAAAATTATAAACTTAAGAGGAACTATAAATATAATTTGATAATATAAAATATAAATATTGAATAAATGTTATTCTTTCTTATAATACATTCATATTAACATTCATACATTCAGTTTAGTTTTAAATTACTGGTCTAGGGTCTGGTTGTTGAGTTCACACTATAATAATAATAATAATAATAATAATAATAATTGAGCCACTAATAAGCAGTAGTAAAGCTCTAAAACAAATTTCATTAATAAACAAAAGCTTAAAGAATTTGAGTCTCGAATCTTGAGATTTTTTTCAAATCCTCGAACCTCGAATATTTTTAAGGATTCAAGCCCCCCATCCCCAGAAGCTATCTTGTACAAAGCTTCATAAGTCTGAATTTATAATATCTTATAATATACAGGGTGTACTATAATTTGTATAACCCACTTCAGCGGTGGACACGAGACACAGAAATAATGGGAAAAGTTCACGGGAACATGTGTCTCCATTTGACCTTGCTTCCGAGCCATCCATTAGAATTTTTAATACCTGCTTTGGTAGCCACATAGACCAAGGTGTTACTCTTGACTGCCGATGAAGGGGAGGCTTGACTCTCGGTCGGGTATACTGAGGTTGGTTTATCCAAAACGGCTTTATACTCTCCCCTCCACTCAAATTCGTGTACACTTCCTTTAAAATTCAACCTTCCTCATCTCTAAAACCATTAGCGTAATTAGTACATAAGCGGGTATTAAGACTTGGAGCTTAATATATCATAATAGTTGCTCCAGCGGTGCCAGGTGCAATGTTAGCAAGACTCCTCTCTATTCCACACGGTTCACGAATGTTTGGTTTTCCATTACTTCTCTCCAGTTATTGCCACTTCACTGATGATTTGGTCAATCCACCACTTCTTCCTCTTTGCCGCCGCCTCCTCTTTGCCACCGTCTTGTTTCCATTCTTTTTATGTGGCCAAAAGCTTTAACCACAATTTTGAAATTTTTTCTGACATAACCTCCATATTATATATTTTGCGATCACCCAAAACCTGAATTGTTTTAGGTTGAGAGTTTGGAGCCTTCGGATCTTGTGGCTGTGGACATGGAGGAGCCAACACAACCAACTGATACCCAGCCTGGACTGCTCAACATCACAATAAAGCAAGAGAAAGATACAGACCCTCAGGTAAAGATATAGACCCTGAGGTAAAGATACAGACCCTGTGGTAAAGATACAGACCCTGTGGTAAAGATATAGACCCTGTGGTAAAGATACAGACCCTGTGGTAAAGATATAGACCCTCAGGTAAAGATATACACACTCAGGTAAAGATACAGACCCTGTGGTAAAGATATACACACTCAGGTAAAGATATAGACCCTGTGGTAAATATATAGACCCTCAGGTAAAGATACAGACCCTGTGGTAAAGATACAGACCCTGTGGTAAAGATATAGACCCTCGTTTAAAGATATAGACCCTCAGGTAAAGATACAGACCCTGTGGTAAAGATATAGACCCTCATTTAAAGATATAGACCCTCATTTAAAGATATAGACCCTCAGGTAAAGATATAGACCCTGTGGTAAAGATACAGACCCTGTGGTAAAGATATAGACCCTCAGGTAAAGATACAGACCCTCAGGTAAAGATACAGACCCTCAGGTAAAGATACAGACCCTCAGGTAAAGATACAGACCCTGTGGTAAATATATAGACCCTCAGGTAAATATACAGACCCTCAGGTAAAGATACAGACCCTCAGGTAAAGATATAGACCCTCAGGTAAAGATACAGACCCTCGTTTAAAGATACAGACCCTCGTTTAAAGATATAGACCCTCGTTTAAAGATATAGACCCTCAGGTAAAGATATAGACCCTGTGGTAAAGATACAGACCCTGTGGTAAAGATATAGATCCTCGTTTAAAGATATAGACCCTCAGGTAAAGATATAGACCCTCAGGTAAAGATAGACCCTGTGGTAAAGATATAGATAGACCCAAGACTAAGCAGACTACTAGATCGAGATAATACTTGTTCTAATCAGTTTGTTTGGTTCTTCATTTTGATTTTTCCTTTATTATTCAAAAACTTACTGTTTAATGCTAGCAATTTATTGTCGTCTGTTCACAAGTATTTCAGGACCGTGTCCTGATACGTGTTCCTGTTACACACGTACATATTAATTATACTAATGAGTTAAGTATTAGGAAGGTTGAATTTATAGGAAGTGTACCCACATTTGCTTGAAGGGAAAGTGGAAAACAATTTTGGGAAAACCTACCCTCAGTATACCTGACCAGGATTTAAACCCCGATGTCCCTGTCTTAGTCTTAACGTGACGAGAGTGACGCCTTAGACCGTGCGGCCATCGAAGCTGGTCTTTCTATTTAATCGTAGCAGTTTATTGTCGTCCGTCACTATATTTGTAGCTCTTTTATCCTTGTGTTTGCCCATTTTTCCAGAGGTGAGGCGACCATTTTAAAACGTTTAGCAGGGTTATTTGAACTCCTTAAGGTGGGACGGAACAGAACGCAAGGTAAAGCCAGCGTTTGTGGCATTTTATATAGTGAAAAAAAAAAAAAATTCTCCAATAGAAACAGAGAGTTTAATTTTCTTCACACGGTGACCTCAAAATTTCTTGAATATCTCTCGAGGGTGTCCTGGAATTTAATGACAACTTTTTCTCTCCAGTTAAAAAGTTTCTCATCTAATGCCGCTATGCTCACGACAGATATTCAACAACTGTTGATATCACCGGGTGGAGGAAATTAAACTTTATGTTTCTACTGGAGCAATATGTTATTTATTTTTCCACAAAAACTGCCAAAAAACACTTGCCTTTTCTCACGTCCTCTTCCATCCTCCCTTAAGATCAGAATGGACCACAGTTATTGCCAAGGCCTGTGGCAAGACCACAATTTCAATTCGAGGTGAACTTGAATCGAATATTTGTAACATTCTCAAGGCCTAATCGAAGTTTGAATATTTTTGTTGTTGTTTGTTTTATACTTGAAAAAGATACTACTGTGGTTATTTATTTAACCTTTTCAGTTAAAATTACTTTGAAAATGTTTTATTGCATAATTATTTGTAATATTTTGTTTTACTATAATAGAGTAAGTTACTATCACAACATATCCGACACCTTAGTTCTGTCAGTAGTGTGTCTTTCTACTGAACTAAGGGTCTCGTGTTCAATGCCCGGCATGTCTGGAAAATGTATCATTGGTGAAATGTGGGTTATACCCTTTCACGGTGATGAATTAAAGCCAGGGGACTGGATGTTGTGTCTGTCCTAGTCTTAAGTTGTATTATAAGACATATGAAGCTACGACAGGCCTAGCAGGCCGGTAGTTGAGGATATATGGCTTGAATAAATAAATGACCACAAACTGGAAATAGTCATGGATGCAAAAAAAAAAAACTATCACAACTTACAAATTCATTTATTTCAGATTTTTTTCATACGAATAATTCTTATTAGGTCTTACTACCTGTTCAGGTTATATGCATATATGATAATTAGTCTAATGAGATAAAGAGAGTGGGGAGACAATTTAGGAAAAACAACCCTCAACAAACCCGACCAGGATTCGAACTACGATATCCCCACTGTCAGCAGGCCAGTCTATCATGGGAGTGATAGACTATTTAGACACTGAAGAGGGTTGTATGAATATTATTTTGTACTTTATATAACAGCTTAGAATGGCAATAACTTACCATAAACTGAGTATTTTAGCTTTCTATATTTGTGTATTTGCGAGGCTTCGGAATTGTTTTCGAAGCAAAGTCGAAGCTGATATTTGTTTTGAATCCAAGTCAAAGCTTCGCGCACCTCTAGTGGTGAGTAACGAAATCCTCAAATAAAGGTGTAATGTTTAGCGAGAACTTAGAAATGGTTTGGTTACTGTTTTTAAGGTTCCGTGTTTGATACCATCCGATATTGTGACAGTCAAATTAGAGGAGAGCGAGCAACCAATGGAAAATGAGGACGAGGGACCCCACGGGGGCACTCGCATGAAAACCAGAAGAGGGAACAACCCACCAGAGGTAAATATATTACACGATGTGGTGCTACTAGGATTAGAAAAAAAAACACATTTTGAATCTGTCAACTTTGATAGCGGTTATTACGAGTATGAATAGGTCCTTCGAATATCTAAATCCCGCATATCCTTAAGGACTGTCAGGAGATCTCGGTGTGACCAGGGGGTAGTAAGGGGGAATTAGATAATTTGTGACATCACATTACAATTAAGAGTATTTATTTTAAAATCAACCCAAATGCACGAACGTATAAACAAACGACGGTCGACTTTGATCACCAAACTTGACGAACATGTTTCATTAAAAGGGTTTTATAAAGGTTCTACAGTTAAAAGTACTATTTAAATAAGGGCAAGGGTGTGCACATTATATTGTGATGTAATATTATAGCGGAAGGGTTGAAAATATGCGACAAAGGGGTAAAAAAAAATTAAAAATATTGAAACATAGTTTATGAACAGGATATTTAAAATTTGAGGATCTCAATTATTTTTCACATTTAAGAGTGAATAAAAAGAATTTGGTTTTATCCTTTATTTAACGAAACATGGTCTTGGAAATATTGACGAACATAATTATGCGTGAATATAATTATAATAAGAATAATATAAAACAGAAATAGGCTACCTCTTTTTGCTTTTTGAGGTAATCTTATTATATTTGGAAGAAGGTACAGGAAAGATGGATGTAGACATATAAAAGAGGACGACACAATATGGGTTTTACAAGGAAAAGAACAACACCGGGGTTCGTATGGTCCTTTAAAGACCTGGAATTTAATGTGTGTCTGTTCAAGGCCTGGAAAAAGTCCTGGAATTTCCTGGTTTCAATATTTTTATTTTTGAAATGGTTGTGAAGAATGACTGTACACACCGCGCTTTAGAATGCACTGGGATGTGAAATATCTAGCACTTTTTCTTTGATCAAGCGTTAGCTGTTATCTGCTATGTTTTTTTTACAAGTTGCTCTAAAACCATCATTTGTAATAATTCTTTTAATATTTTTGACTACCTATCAACACTTTTAAGTACTTAAAGTTACAGTTTTGCACTAAGATGCCCACCGATATCTATTAGTTCATCTTCCATCTACCTTAGCGCTCGTATTCCTGTTCTAGCCATACAATATATACTGAATCTAGAATGACTGCACTAACCAATAAACCAAGAGGAGGGAAGTGATAAAAAAAAGATAGATTACTCTTTTTATAGTCCTATCTGTTTATTAAATTTAGTGAAAAGTTATTGTTTTCCATCTATTTAAAATTTGATACGGTTTATAACCTTTTTTATTGATGTGTTTAACTTTTGGCAGTTCGAGAAATAACAGTTATAGTCCTTAAACTTATGATCCACATGTCTCTAAGACCCCTAGTTCACATTTTACACTGCTGACACTGGACAAAGAGGTAATGGCTGCCTCTTGAAGAAAAGTGACTGCTATCCCTCCTCCTCCTACATCCTTTCCCTTCCGTTACTACACAACCAAAAACATCGAAACCAGTTTCGACGACGAGATCTAACTTCAGATTAGATCAACACACTCCACTCTCCAGGTCGAAAGACGAGTAAACAAGATGGTGGTGCACACGCAACACGAAACACGGGAACGGGGAAGCTGATTTTAGCGAAATCAAGATTCCTACAATTTAATTTTCTGTGTCAATGCCAACATCATAACAAATTCAACATTTACACATTGAGATTTTTAGGCCCTATACTTGCGAAAACTTAACTTAAATTAGTTTTCTTTACATTTCTTTAATTTCTTATTACTAGCCAGATTTGTTAGTAACAGAACTTTTGCAAAGCAAAGCGAAATCTGCTCTAGTATTAACTATA
The DNA here is from genome assembly GCA_902155825.1 of Timema genevievae. NCBI lineage: Eukaryota > Metazoa > Arthropoda > Insecta > Phasmatodea > Timematidae > Timema > Timema genevievae. The sequence continues at coordinate 28,211 of CABFWO010003648.1, forward strand.
AATTATTGAGTTAAACTAAACATTTTAATTCTCTTTTAATCAAATGTGACTGTTTCAACTTTTTAACTTGAAATTTTACAGGCCTGTGACAAAGTTGTTTGCAAAATGAAATTTGTGCCCAAGTGTAATGCCCGCCCGATACAAATATTTGCTGCCCGACCACTCCTACCTCTTTGTCCAGTGTCAGCAGTGTAAAGTGTGAATTGTGTTTCTATCCACCTTTCCTGCTCCTTCTTACAAATATAATACAGTGAGTTCTAAAGACAAGTTCTTTATAATTGTATTCAAGATACTTTTTTGGGACTTTAATTGTGGATGGGATCCTCGAATCCTTAAGGATATTCGAGGATTCAATAAAAGATCGGAATCAATACTCAACTCTTCAAATAATATAAATAGATTTTTTAATTGAAAAAAATTTGTTTTAGAGCTCTAATACTACTAATTGATGGTTCAGAATAAATTATAATTATAGTGTGAACTCAACGACCAGACCCTATACCAATAATTTAACACTTAGCTGAACGTGGGAATGTTATAGTGAATGTTAACAGTTAGTTAATCTTTCTATTATTTTTTTATATCCCTATTTCCTAAAAGGTTAATATTTTTCTCCAAGATCTGGATTCGGATATGATATTTGGGATACAAAATTTAAATAAAGATTTGAATTTTTAAAATAGTGTATTCGACTCATCTCTTAATTTTTTACAAATATTTAATCTCTCGAATACCATAGGATTCAAGATTCTGTTACTCCCCCCCCCCCNATAGGATTCAAGATTCTGGTCCCCCCCCCCCCCAATCCATGACTGTTTCAAGCCTGTGGTCGGTCTTTTATTCAAGCCATATATTTCCCACTACCGGCTCACTAGGACAGGCACAACATCCAGTCCCCCGCCCGTTAATTCATCTCTCTGAAAGGGTAAACCCTCATTTCACCAATGATAAATTCTTCGTTCATGCCGGGAATCGAACCTGGATCCCTTAGCTCAGTGGGTAGACGCGCTACTAACCGAGCTAAGAGGTGTCATCCGATAACTACATAATATAAACTCTAGGGGTGCGCGAAATCCACTTTTTCAATTCGAAGCGAACTCAAATCGAATATATGAAATACTATTGAAGCTGAAACGAAGTTTTAGTTGTTTTATCCTGGAAAAATATTGTATTTTGGTTATTTATATTACTTTATGCACTAAAATTGCTTGGAAAATATTTTATTTTACAATTTGTTTGTAAAATCTCGTGTTAATCTGACAAATTAAGTTATTATCACAACATACAATTCAATTACTTCAGATTTTTTCAATTATGAATTTTAATTTGTAACATACAAAACAGCTCAGAATGGCTATAATTGAACATTAATGGAGTATTTTGGCTGTCAATATTTTTAATGGCGAAGCTGGAATTTGTTTTGAAGCTAAGTCGAAGCTGATGTTTGTTTCGAAGCCAAGTCAAAGCTGATGTTTGTTTCGAAGCCAAGTCAAAGCTGATGTTTGTTTCGAAGCCAAGTCGAAGCTGATGTTTGTTTCAAAGCCAAGTCAAAGCTGATGTTTGTTTCGAAGCCAAGTCAAAGCTGATGTTTGTTTTGAATCCAAGTTGAAGCTGATGTTTGTTTCGAAGCTTCGCACACCACTAATAAATCCACTTCCTAGTAGTGACCAAAAATGATTAGTTGAGTGAAAATGCCTCTGTTGTGTTTTCAGGCGGACTTGAATCCACTAGACTTCTTGGACGTGCAGATCAAATCTGAAGCTGCAGAGCATGATGGGTATTCGAGTGGTTCTGATTCTATGAATCAGGATATTGAGGTGTGTATTAGTGTATTGTTGGTATCTTGAAAAAACACAAAAATACCTTGTACTGTAGTACATTGTAGAACATTGTAGAACATTGTAGAACATTGGACCACAGTTTTAGTTATTTATATTATGACGTTCTATTTGTTTGATGGCAGGATGATGTTGACGACTCGCCAGACTATCAACCAATCAACTTAGTGATGAAGTCCCGCGACCAGAAGGAAGGGAAGAATAAGTCCGAGCAGCCTCGTCGTAAATATAATCGGAAGAAGTGCAATGCAGACGATTGTACTAAGAATGCTAAAAAGAATGGGTTCTGTGTGGCGCACGGCGGCACTCGCTACAAATACAACTGCAAGGCGGACAATTGCACCAAGCGCCGCCTGAAAGGTGGCTACTGCCTGGCGCACGGCGGACAGTTCTACAAGTACACTTGCAAAGAAGAAGGATGCTCGAGACCGGCGAAGAAAGACGAGTACTGCTCGTCACATGGCGGTACATATCACGCAAACAAGTGTAAGGTGGAGGACTGTACCAAGCGCGGCCGTAAGGGTGGGTACTGCGTCTCCCATGGTGGTACTTACTACAAGTACAACTGCAAGTCGGAGGGTTGCACCAAACCGGCAAAGAAGGACAAATATTGCGTCACTCACGGAGGTAGCTACTACACGAGGAAGTGCATGAAGGATAACTGTCGCAAGTACGCTCAAAAAGGTGGATATTGCGCTCCGCACGGCGGTACGTACTATCAGAAACTGTGCAACAGAAACGCTTGCGACAAGCAGGCTAAGAAAGGTGGATATTGTCTCAGGCATGGCGGTTTCTCGAAAAAAAGGAAGTGCCATTTTGAAAATTGTCACAAATTTTCTCAGAAAGGGAAATTCTGCGCCTCGCATGGCGGCGCTTGTATCAAAAAGAGGTGCGTCAAGGAAGGTTGCGGTAAACAGGCCAAGAGGGGAGGCGTATGTCTGGGGCACACAGATCTTATACTCGGCTTGTGAACCGTTGAAAATAATCCTGTGTTGTTGAGTATCACAGGTTGGTACTGCTGTGAGGTTAGACATGAAACTCTACTCTGCAGGTAGGTGGTGTGGGGAGGGGCAGAAAGAAAACAGGGCTGTGGAGCTGGTACGACAAGCCTTCGACTCTAACACCTTCATGAATCTCTAAAATATGAATAATTAGTAATATTTCCTGTGCTTGTCCTTTATGTTATTGCTTACATATGTTCCTATCATTCTTTACAATTTTCTACTTTTTTTTTTTGGTTTCCTCTTTTAGGACATTACGTTGCATCTCACACTTCCTCCTTATGAGTTCCGATAGAATGAAACCTAGGTCGGGGGAATGGGTGGTAATGATAGATTTTCTTCAAGAGACAGCCATTACTTCTCTGTCCAGTGTCAGCAGTGTAAAGTATGAACTGTGTTTGTTCCTTTTATACGTTTCTATCCACCTTTCCTGTACCTTCCTACAAATATAATTAATTAGTAATAGCAAATTTACTTTGGTAAAATGCTCCAATACAGATGACTTCATGGGAAGCTTCTTCAACATCGTGAATTTATATTTAAATAAATTTGTCAATTCAAATTACAAACAAAAGAAAGTATAAAACATTGGTTATAAGTTTTCATTTTGAAGCCAGAGTCGGTACATTTTTACCGACTCCACAGCCCTGAATGAAAGTGTAAATATCTTAGTTTTCTCTCTTTTTGACATGGGAAATGCTTTACCACCACCAAACACCTTTTAGACACATTTAAAATGCAGAGTAGACTAAACCTACATGGTATATTGTATTTTTAAAAACAAACATCATGGGCTCAATAATAATTCCCCCAATATAATTGTGGGTTTAATTAGTAGCGATAGGTGGTACACTTACCTGAGTGATGCTCAAGTTGTAAGTGTGTAAATAAAACACATTTTTATTAACGTAATCTCACTGCCAACGGTAGCTTCTACAGGTTCACAGAGTAAACCATCAAGTCCAACGGATCAAACATTTAGTATTAGAAACTGAAGAAGTTGTCTGTGATAGTGAAAGATTTTCTTTACATATGTTTTTTTTAGTGTTTTATCCAAACGATTCATTTTGCGTCTTCATTCAGGTAAGTGGTGCATTGATCTCTTCTAATCTGACCCATGATTTACTCCAGTGCTCTATTAAAAAAAACGTAATTTGTTATTTCCCCCGCAATTTGTTTGGTCTTGTTAGCATTACTAAAAGTTGTAATGTATAACCTCGCAAGCGGTACGGTACCTCTTATCAATCAAAGTGATAATTAAAAGGCTGCTGAAGGTATTATAAAAACATTTCTTGGTACAGTTTGTGTTTCACGGCGATGACAATGCAAATAAGATTCGTTTGTAGTCATGGCGTCCACCGATGAGCAGACCCAATGGCTAAACTTTAGTTCATTTTTCATAGGAAGGCTATTGTATAAAATACAAACTTTTTTTCCAACATAATTTATTATTAAAGTTATTTAAAAAAAGTATTTATGACTGTCTCTGTGGTTTTAGTAGTCAGAATTTCTAGATACAGGTCCCAGGTTCGATCCCTGCTGCTTCCAGAATTTTTCTTTGAAGCACTCGGGTCTGGAACGGGGTCGAACTAAGCCTTGCAAGGATGATTGAGGAGTTATTTGAACGGAAAAATAAAATAGCTGCTCCAGTTGAGAGAACTGAGATTAATGACTAGAGGGTTTGTTGTGCTGACCACATGACGCCCTCTATCCGCAAATGTTGGAACTATTGTTGCTAATGGTGGCTGCTCGATCTCAGGATCCCACCTTGGGGGTTATTTTTAGGTATTTTTCTATCAAAAGTGAGAGTTTGCAGATCACATGATTTGATGTATAAATATGTGAAAGTAGATCTAGTAATTTTTATAGCTGTCAGATGAGGTTCTTCCTATGAAAAAAGGACTGTATATTATAAAATGTAGAAATTGATAAAAAAAATAAATAAGGAAAATCAAATTAGTGATACTAGAACCAATCACAGGAAGACAAATAAATTGACGGTGATATACGAATTGAAGTGAAAGAATCAATTCTAGTAAACTATACGATCGCCATTTTCTAAATCTTGTGTTTATTTATTTTTTCATTTATTTACATTATAAGCAGTTCTTAGAAAACTTTTCTAGTTTAAGTTATCATTATTTTAACTAAAATGTCCAAACTAAAAATAAAATTATGAAAATGTCAAATTGTGCTTATCGAATTTGCCGAATTTGTTTTCTAAGTATTGTACTTGGTCATGTGATTAAGCACATGGTGTATACTTTTGATGAGGATGTAGGAGAAAGGCCTGTGTTTTTATAACAAAAATAAATCAAATATATCCCCAGTAGAAACATAAGTTTAATTTTCTTCACACGGTGATATCAACAGTTTGTTGAATATCTGTCATGAGCATAGCGGCATTATATAACGGACTTTTTAAAGAGAAGAGAAAAAATTGTCATTAAATTCCAGGACACCCTCGACAGATATTTAACAACTGTTGATATCGCTGCTTGAGAAAACTTAAATCTTATGTTTCTACTGGAGATATATTTGATTTATTTTGACCAAAAAATGTTATACTATACAAATTGCAAAAACACTGGACTTTTCTGAGTTCCCTTCCATCCTCACCTTGAAGGAACATTGAATTTAAACAAGGCTTCACTTAGAGGTGAAGAAGCATTTTTTTTTTGTTAATAAGAGGAAGTTGACTCTGTATTTAAATACATCAACTTATTAGAACTTAAAATCAATTTTTATGAAAAGATCCAGCTTTGTTCGTTAGTCGCCCATTCACTATATTATATTTTAAGCTAGTTTTTATTTAATAGATAAAGACAATGTTGTCTTACACATTCTTGCTAGGCTTATGCAATTACTTTTATTTTCTGTGTATAAGAATCTAAAAATTTAAATAAAAGTGGAAGATCCAAACTTAATGCTCTTGTGATTACTGCTATCAAACCATTTGGGAATTTATCTTTTAATATCGTGATTTTAAACGATTCTCAGCCATTCAAAACCCTAAAAAGTTCCGGAACTTGAAATAAAAGGGTATAATTCTGAATTGGCTGATTTGTTCATTCACTTGGGGGGAAAAAAATCTGGCTCTGACAATTATGACTCTTGTCCAATGATGGGGAAATTATTACCATTCTGAGCTCTTAGGTTAAGTACAAGACAATATTTATCTGAATTAAACGAAATTCAAGACAATATTTATCTGAATTAAACGAAATTCCGGTACTGGAAACAATTGTGTAATAAACATTTTCCAAGCAATTTTAGTACATAAAGTAATTTAAATAACCAAAATATAATATATTTTCGAGCATAAAACAGCTAACAAAAAATATGTTTCGACTTCGTGACTATCTCATATATTCGATTCAAGTTCACTTCCAGTTGAAAGAGTGGAGTTTTTACATCCACATGTATTACTTTTTTTTTTAATTTTGTAGTAGTATGCTTTTAAGGTGGGATGCAAGAAAAGACTAGCAATTTTGCAGTTTTTATGGCAAAAATAAATACAATATTCCAGTAGAAACAAAGAATTTAATTATCTTCATATGGTGATATCAACAGTTGTTGAATATCTTTCATGAACATGGCGGCATTAGATAATAAACTATTTGTTATTATCATCATCATCTTACTACCCGTTCGGGTTACACGCACTTACGCTAATGTGTAGTGGTAGGGTGATTGTGAGATGAAAATGGAGGACCTACAGTTTAACGTGGAATCCGAACCACGGTGGAGGACTGGCAATAAACTATTAAATGAAGAGAAAAGGTTGTTATTAAATTCCAGGACACCCTCGACAGATATTCAACAACTTTTGATATCATGTGTAAAAATTAAACTCTAGGCTTATAATGAAACAAGATTTGATTTATTTTAGCCAAAAAAAGTTTTTCCATAAAAATTGCCTTTTCTTGCATCACCCTCCGTCCTATCTTAAAAAAAATATGGTGAGATTGTAAATGTGACAGAGTAGGAATCGAAAAATTTAAAGTTAAAACTCTGAATTGAGAAAAAGAGGGTTCATTACGTCGCTAGTAAATTGAAAATACAATCTACTACAGACCTACTTATGCAATAGTTAGGGTACCTGGTTCAGTGGCCGCATGGTTTAAGGCGTCACTCTCGCAATAAACTAGACTGCCAATGACGGGAAGATTGGAGTTCCAATCTCGGTTGGGTGCACTGAGAGTGGTTTTTCCTAAATGGTTTTCTACTCTTGCTTCATGCAAATGTGGGTACACTTCCTCCAAGATTCATCCTTCCTCATCAGCCTAGTTAGTACTTACAGTATGTGTATAACCTGAACAGGTAGTAAAACGTGGTACTAAAAAAAAAGCCCGATAAACATCGAAGGAGTCTCTAAAAGTTGGACAGAGACCCCGGGAGTTTGTGAGACATGGTTTTTAACAAACTTTCACGTATTACATTAAAATGACTATCAAAACATATTTAGAGAACATTGTAGCATTTTTGGATTCATAATATATTATTATTATCATTAGGTGTTCTGTCTAACGACAGGTCCATTCCTTTGTTCAGTGAACTTAGGCCGCCACTGAACCCTGTCCTTTGCCTCCTCCAGCTCCAAGAATTGTCTTCTTTCCTTCAGGTCATCCGGTATTTTAATCCTCCTCCTTTTCCTCTACATGATATGATTTTGTATGCGTGGACCAATTACAGAAACTCAACTTGAAATGTTTCTTGTACAAACAATGCTCTACACCACTCAAAGTGGAAAATGCCCACTCGCACACCTTTAGTTTGAATATCATGGTGAATAATTAGGCTTGTATACAAGTCAAATAACTGTTTTTTCTAGGAATTTTTGTTATGAATGTCACGTTTTGACAGAAAATCAAGTTCTGTGCATTAAAATTTGTTTATTCAAGACATTATATTTCTAACTATTGTAAGCCTTCTTATATTGTATGTTAAGTTTGGATCATAAATCTTTGATTTAATGATTGAAATTTTTTTAGAAATCGTGTTACTCTAATAATTTACACATTGATGTTATATTTAGAAGAAAGTCCAGGAAAAAAGGAACACGGTTCACACTTTACACTGCTGTCACTGGACAGAGAGGAACACGGTTCACACTTTACACTGCTGTCACTGGACAGAGAGGAACACAGTTCACACTTACACTGCTGTCACTGGACAGAGAGGAACACAGATCACACTTCACACTGCTGTCACTGGACAGAGAGGAACACAATTCACACTTTACACTGCTGTCACTGGACAGAGAGGAACACGGTTCACACTTACACTGCTGTCACTGGACAGAGAGGAACACAGTTCACACTTTACACTGCTGTCACTGGACAGAGATAAACACAGTTCACACTTACACTGCTGTCACTGGACAGAGAGGAACACATATCACACTTCACACTGCTGTCACTGGACAGAGAGAAACACAGTTCACACTTCACACTGCTGTCACTGGACAGAGAGGAACACAGTTCACACTTACACTGCTGTCACTGGACAGAGAGAAACACAGTTCACACTTCACACTGCTGTCACTAGACAGAGAGGAACACGGTTCACACTTTACACTGCTGTCACTGGACAGAGAGGAACACAGTTCACACTTTACACTGCTGTCACTGGACAAAAAGGCAACGTCTGACCCATAACCAACCATCATATTTAAAGAATAATGTTGACTTGTAGTATCATGAACATGCATAAGTTTTACAGAGCCATTACTTCTGATAAGTACTGTAATTAATATTCAATAAATCATCATAACCTAAAAGCTACACAATATAAAACTAATAATAGATTTCCTTAGAGCAGTAAATACATTTAGGACCTAATGTAGTTTAGATCATTAGATGTTATGTCATTTTAATAACAAACTATTCTTCCCAGTGCCGGATTTAAGGGAGGATGATTGCCCTGGGGCCCCACAAGATATAGATGCCATCTTGTTTTGTGCATATAATAATTAAGTAAAACAAATGGATGCGTGTGAAGTTTCAAATAAAAAAATAAAAATCCTGCTAATACTTGAAAGAGTTACCAGGAAAGTCCCTGTTGATTATTCAGTTGCTTTGTTTTTTTACCTTTCCTCAGACCCATTATGATGTAATTTACATGGGTTTATGCCCCCCCTGCCCCTCCACACATAAATCCGGCACTGATTTTTCCTATTTATTTAAACTTTTTTGTTTGTTTATGAATTGTTCTTGTTTTGTTAAATCAACAGTTTTTTAATTCAACTATTCTGTTGAATCGTGTTGTGTATTAGGGGTGTGTGAAGCTTTGAAACTTCGACTTCGATTCGAAAAAAATTCCATCTTCAAAGCTTCGCCAGTAAAAATGTTTACAGCTAAAATATTCAATTTTTGTTCAATTACTGCCATCCTGAGCTGTTTTTTACATACAAATTAATATTCAAACAGTGAAAATGTTGAGTAATTTAATTGGATGTTGTGAGTAGCTTGATTTATCAGATTGAAACAAAATATTACAAACAATTATGCAATAAAAAAATATCCAATTAATTTTAGTTCATAAACTAATTTAAATAACCACAATATAATATTTTTTCAAGAGTAAAACAACTAACAAAAAATATTCGAACTTTAGATCCAGCTTCGAGAATATTTCATATATTCGCTTCGAGTTCGCATACCCCTAGTGTGTATGTAAACATTGTAAAAGCATATTATATACAATTTTAATATATACTTTTAATGATTCTTCTTGGCACCGCTTTTTACTACCAATTCTGGTTATATGCTTATGTACCAGTACTAATTACGCAAATGGTTCAAGGGATGAGGAAAGTTAAATTTAAAGGAATAGTGCCTGCATTTGTGTGGAGGGAGAGTGGAAAAACATTCTGGAAAAACCACCCTCAATACACCCGACCGAAATTTGAACCTCGATCTTCCTGTCATTGGTAGTATAGTCTAGATTGTTAGACCATGCGGCCACTGAAGCAGTTTTGCGACACATTACTTTATCAAAAGTAGATCGGAAAAAAGAAGCAATTAAAATAACTTAAAGGTAAGAAAAACTATGTTTCTTCATTTTTTATGTAAAGTACAAGTGGTAAACAAGTGAAAAAACGGCCAAGTTGACTTCCGCGCTTGTCCCCCGCCACATATTGTGTATTAAGTTCAACGTAAGTTAAGAATTTTTTGTTATTTCTGTGTGAATTTACAGATAAAGAACCTTACAGTGACCTCAACCACTCGTATACGATATCAGGATCTCGTTATTAATTGTGTCAATATACCCAGCGCATGGTCTAACGCACTAATCTCGTTTTGGACTAGACTACCGAAGACGGGGAGATCGAGGTTCGATTCTGGTCAGGTGCACTCAGGGTGGTTTTTTCCTAAATGGTTTTCCACTCTACCTCCACGCCAATGCGGGTGCATTACCTCTAAATTAAGCCTTCCTAATCCCTAACCCATTAGTGTACAGGATGTCTACCATATGTGAAAATCCGGTAAAACTGGAACTAGCCGGGAATTTGAAGTGATCGGGGAAAACTGGAATAAGTCGGGAATTTGGTAGATTACAAAAAAAAAAAAAAACAGAAATCTTTTGTTTTACTCAAAATGTGAAATATAAAAATAATCATTAGATCAGAAAATAAATTACAATGTGATTCAAACTGTCTTTTTTTTATTGTAGCTGTGTAATATATTTTATAATTCCTAGTAGACTAGGTTAGTAAATTTTTTTTAAAAATGTTAATTTAAATTGTAAATCTCATAATTATTCATACAAAAGGTTAATAGAAAATGTGTGGGGGGGAGGGGGCAGGGTGTAACATACTTTTGAGTCGGGGTATTTTAGAAAATGATCAGGGGAAATAAGGGAAAAAGTCTGGAATTTCATCGGTCAAGTTGAGTAGACACCATGTTGTATTTAGTACATATGCTTATAACCTGAACAGGTAGTTAGACGTGGCGCTAAAAAAAATTACAAGTGTGAATATATTTTTGTAAAATTTATTATTTCATGTACTATTATATATCTTGCTGCCACAACTGAGAAACAAAAAAACCTAATAGTTTTATTAATATATTTTGTTCTTTCAATAAGTTACGAAAACGCCAACTATACAGTCATCCTTAGATAAGTATTAGACTCGTTTGATAACACTTTTTATTGATAATATAGTATTAGTAAGCAAATATTGATTGTTTCTAAACACTAAACATGTTGTCACTTTCTGCCATTGTTTGCAATAAAGAACCCTCTGTTAGCTGTCAGTTAGCAACACTCCTATCGTGGACGACTCTATAGTCCGGATCGGTATTAAGATACCCTTTTCTATCACTAAATTACATAATTTTATAATGTTTTCATGAATATTTTAGTCATTAGTCGATCCTTCTTATCTCGAAATGATTGTGTTGACTTCACTCACTGCTGGTTGATGTATGAGTTAAATATTTTAACAAATGTTTTCATATTTGTAAAATCAACTAAAAACATAGCTGGTGTTATGTAGGCTTTCAACTTTGTGAATCATGTTTTGTGAAAATTATTTAGTTTATATAATGTGTGTGTATGATTTCGAAAATAAATTGGCATCAACTAATTTTCTATGACTTTTTTTAAAAAATGCAGGTATAGTACTATGTTTAACACAATAGTTGGTTTCTGATATACTTTATTACCCGCCTCGGTGGCGTAGTTAGTTAATGCGCTAGTTTCGTGTTGAGCTAGACTGCCGAGGACGGGGAGATCGAGGTTCAAATCTCGCTCGGGAGATATGGGGATGGGTTTTCCTAAATCAGGTGTGGCTACAAAACATATTTTACAAAATTCCCTGACTTTTCCAGGTTTTCCAGGCAACATTTTTCAATTTTCCCTGACTACTTTTTCCAGTTTTAATGGTGGATGATGACTTGTTTTATTTATTTTTGATCACATATTAAAAAAAAGTTTGTATCTACTAAACATAAACAGTTTTTATCAGTTATTTTAAAAATTAAAATGTTTTATTTAGGTATTATTAACTTTTGTTTTAGTGTTTAGTTGCAAAATTAATGGGATTTTTAGACATATTTTTTAATTCCCTGAATTTTCCTTATTTTTAGTTAAATTCCCTGGCATTTCCCTGTTTTTCCCGTCATTCAAAAATTCCCTGACTTTTCCAGGTTTTCCCTGTCTGTAGCCACCATATAAATAGTTTGCCACTCTCGCTCCATGCAAATGTGGGTTCACTTCCTCTATATTGAACCTCCCAAATTCCTAACTCATTAGCATAATTAGTACTCCAGTGTGTAACCCGAATGAGTAGTTAATAGTATTATATTGATTTACTTTATTCAACAGGATTTTTTAATGTGCAATCTTTGAACCACCTGATCGTATCAGTATACGACTTACAAGCTAACTTAACTTGGTCTCATCACTAGCTCACATATAATAAGTATTATTATTATTATTATTCTAAATACCAATATTTGATTTCAATGACACCTGCGCCAGTGGTTGCGTGTTCTAAGCTTTCGCTTGCAATATACAGGACAGCTGATGATGGTGTACCCAGGGTTCATAACCCAGTCAGGTGTACTGAGAGAGAATATTTTCCAAGTGGAAACAAGCAGTCTTACCTTGATTGATTACACTATGACTATCTTATAAGCTACTCCATAGTGGAACCAACTAAGTTTAGCTTGTGAAGCAAGGGTGTCTTTATTTATAAACATCATGTTAACAATCTTTTAACTTAAGAGGCTTATTGTTGGTTTTTTCAATTCAAAACAAATGAAATATATACTTGTCCTACATAGCCTACATATGTTCAATAAGTTCCTCGTTATAATGAATGTATTCTTCACACGTGAAACAGGGAATATATCAATTTAAAATACAAGCTATCTGCTTTGTCCTCCAATAATGAAAAATAAAATGACACTGGTTTTTAAAATAAGGAAATAAGAAAGCAAGTCCAAAGAAAAATCCTAGGCATAGTTAAAATTTGAAAAATAGAACATTTTTCTGAATAGATAGAAAATTCAATTTTATAGTTTATTAAAATATAAATATCAAATTTTGATGTGTATAATTATATATCCTATACAATTTATATCTAATATGGCAAAAGAAGTGGAAGTTTGAAAAAAATCATTTGGGTACCTAACTTAGCTATATAAAATTTAAATTTAGTAAAAAAGTATTTGCCTATATGTTTTCAAAAAAATCATTTGGGTACCTAACTTAGCTATATAAAATTTAAATTTAGTAAAAAAGTATTTGCCTATATGTTTTCAACATTTTTTTTTTCATTCTTAACACAGAATGTATGCAAAACTTCATCAACAAAATAAACAACTTTGGTCATGTTATTGCGGTTATTACACATAGCACATAAAAAAAAGTGGGACTTAACTTTCCCTCATAATCATTCACTTTTTTTTATCCACGATAGAAAATCATATAATAAACATTGAAAAGATTTTATTTGTACGTCATATTTTAAACTAGACGCGATAGCGCATAGTAATGTGATAAGTAATTGTAATCGGACGAAGACAGATGATTGAGTAGTATAATATCCAATAAGGATTGTTATAAAGTCAAATGAGCTTTTAAAGAAAAATAACAATAATAAAAATGATCAGCAAGTCCTAAGATAATTTAAAAAAAATCACTCAACCACGTTATTATAGGTCAGGTTTCAATTATTACAAATAAAAAATAATATATCAATTTTTGAATTCATCAAGACTCTGTTTAGCGTAAAGGAACATTTCACTAATTTTTCGTTTAAATTCTAAGACGCCACTGGTGACCATAGCTCACAATAAAGAGGTACATAAAACGAGTATTATTATAGGCCACCGCAATAGACTGCAGCGCCGCCCTGGTGGTAAAAGTTTTGTTCTACTCCAAGGTTAAAACTGGTTGCAGGTAATATAAATGAATAGCATCTACTATGCACGCGAGACTGATAATACCCGTATCACACGACACTAGCTCGTACTTGAAATCCAGTGTGCTAGCTAGCACGTCATCATCTAGCGTCGTGTGAATCAGACAAAGTATACTGGTTCTGGCTCTTGATACTGGATACCATACTAGTTGTGAGGATAGAACAGGCGCTATTTTCGTACTAGTTCCGACACTAGACAATGACGTAACAGAGGAATGCGCATGCGTGGACGTGAAGTCCACAATAAAGGAAGTGTAAAATCTATGTAAAATTCACCATTACTGTTTTGTTAGCAATTTGTCGTTTATTTTTAAAAAAAAGGAGTTTAGATAGATTTTCTAGATTCTACAACGTGGTTTATTTACAAATTAATGGATTTAATCAGATTTGATGGAATTTGATATAAGAATTAATCAAAATTCTGCAATATATGCTTTGTGCTCTAAGTGAAATGTCCGCTTCTAATCTTTTAGTTCGCGGCACTAACGCTGCTAGCGATGTGGTTCTACTCGTCAACATTTGAGTGGCGTTTCTATATCTATCCCTTTTCTATGCTGAGGCGTGTCCATTGATCTCTATAGTATAACTGGATGGACATACACATGCACATTCCAAGGACAAAAGCGTGACGCTCAAGTGTATCGTCTGCTACACTGAGGGGGGGAAAGATTTAACGGTTTCTTTAAATGTTCTTATGCGAAAACATGTCTCTGATGAATAAAAGTGTTATTGTTTGAAAATAGTGAAGTATTATACCATACTTTCCTGAAGAAACATTTACATTAAAGGATATACAATCCAGTTTTACAGGTAATATTGTACAAATACGAATAAAACCTTAGATATTTCAATTTTTATGTAGTTATCATCAATGTTGTTTACAGTCTGCCACGACAACACTTATATTTAAAGTTGGTTATTAGCTTGTATATTGGTTTCAGAAACCATATTTTATTGAAAGTTCGATAAATATAATGAACAAGGTATCTTAAAAATTGATTACATTTGTTTGAATGACAAACTTTGAATAGTTGCCATGCATTCAAACTATCACTTAGGTTATAGGCTTGTGGAAAGTATTATTGTAATAATACCTGTTTTTTTAAGTTGGCTCATATCTTTCAGAAATCATATTATGTTGACATTTCGATAACTATAATGAAACAAGTTAGCTAAAAACTGTATTACATTTGTTTGAATGACACACTTTGTGTAGAAGTCTTACGTTCAAATGATAATTTAGGTTATTGGCTTGTAGGAAGTACAGTATCTTATAAACCCGGATTTTAGTAATAATTCCAATCTGTAAGGCTTTATTTCGTACCAGAATACTATCATATATATAATATTTTGGTAGGATGAACGGCAATTTAGAACAGAAGTAGAAATTTCCTTCTGGAAGGTCTTTTATCCTAACTAGACACAAATATAGGGTAGGATTCTGGTACGAGATAAAGCCTTAAAAGTAAGCTTCCTTCAAAAATCATCGTACATATTAGGCTACATCAACTTATTTAAAGAAAAAACTAACCTGTTTTGAACTTTTATATGCTCTTCAAAGCTTTAACTAGCATATTTATTTAATTTAACCACTTTCACATTGATGTATCTCATATAATCAATCAAATTAATGAACGATGTCAAAATGCCACATTGCCCTGTATGGGTGAAAGAGAGAAAGAGATACCCGAAAGTTTCTTTCTCTCTTACCAAATGGTATGCAGACGACAGCTCGAAAATTTCAGCCACAGATGTCCATCCAGTTATTGTATAGAGATCAATGGGCGTGTCATAGATCCTTGACGAGTAGGATAGATATTTTTTTAGGGCAATGTATTTTGTGCTTGTACATAATATCCTGTCATATTTATACTATATCCATATTGGTATTATAACTTATCTTTCTCGCACTCATTTTAGTATCTGATATTTTTAAATGAGTTTAGCTTCCTTACATGTATGTATATATGGGCATATAATGAGGATTCCAAAGCAAATGACGATATTGACATATGTAGGAAAAAGACTGTAAGGGAGGCTAAGAAAAAGATGGAAGGATCAGATAACACAAAGTGTGCACTCGAGAGAAGATTGATGGAAGGCTAGAGGAAGATGGAGGAATTTAATTAAACCAACACAGCCACAGGCTGGAAACAATTGCTGACGATGATGATGGTTCAAACTTCTCTACAATATTAGAATTACGCACACATACCATGGTACCAGTACCTTTTGGCTTTTATGTCTAATGATTGTAAATCAAGAGAAGCCATACCTTTATATCTTAGACCTTGCTCTTTCCTGAGATACAGTTTAAATTTTTAAATAGTTGGTTATTCCGAAATAATAGTTATAAACCTAGCCACAGTAAAAGTCTGTATTTACTATTTAGTGCACATGAGCATTAATGAAAGAGAAAAAAGATTAATATATATTGTGCGCATGCGTCTTTTCCCTCTATATTGAAATTTAATAGCATCATATCATAATTTCAATACTTACGAGTTACGATCACATTTGAAGACTGACACATTTATAATGAAACATCATGGATTAATCTCGAAGCAGCAGACATTTTTTCTGTCTCATAGGTTTTTCTATAATGCTCTAATATCGCATGTGGACATGGAATATTTTGTTTAAGGAAAAAGTACATAATCTCATGATGATTTCATTTTAATTGCTTTGGTTATTACATTTCACGCATGCGCATTGTATACAGCTCATACTGGCCGCAACTATTATCTTAATCAGCAAAAAATTACTCATTTGGATATTTTATTACTTTTTTCTTCTGCGAACAATGATGAGTGAATTAATTATTGTGTTTTTATGTTAAATTTGTGCACTTAAATGATTCATTATTAAATATAATAAATTTTTTGGTGCGTCGACGCTCAAATTACATTTTGGGACTGACGTTGAATAAATGATCTTGTTAATTTTAACCGTGATTAGGACTGTCATTTCTTTGTGAATGGTTTCTAACAATTTGGGTTTGGAGCTAGATGATGTAATTTGATAAAGGCGATGAGCTCTGTATTTATATACTAAGGGTAATAATTACAGGTATTTAAAACATGTACGAACCAACTTCTGCAATGATAAATACACGCAAGATACCACCATCCAATTTGGTACGGAATATCATTTCTTGCACACAAGGTTAGGTATAAGTATTTTATCAGTAAAGAATTTTTGTTAAGATGTTAATGAGTTATTGGGGAAAAGTATCTTTGCAAAGAGGATGGGATTATTATTTTTCTCTGTTTCATATTATGGAGAAATAAATATTTTTTACAATCAACTAGTGGCGTCCTTAAATTCACGCTTGATTTTTTTAGAGGGGTTGAGGGGGAGCTTAGAAGCGGGTGCGGTATATATTTTTTTTGTTTTCTTGCGAGGAACGGGCGGAGTGACAGAATTCTGTCACATGAGACCAAAAGTATTTTAATTTGCGAAATTTAACATGTTTACTATCAAAATTATTCCACCCTAACAAAACCTAACCTTTCACGCGTCAACATAGTTTTCATAAAATTATGCAATTATAAAATATCTAGGACCTGTATCTTAGATAGGCATATACAATAACTTACGACCTATTCCGAGCTAGTTCTATCCGGCCCCCCTCATTACACCCTATACCTTTCTTGAGCTAGTTCTATCCAGTCCACCTCATTACACCCTATCCCTGTCTTGAACTAGTTCTATCCAGTCCACCTCATTACACCCTATCCCTGTCTTGAGCTAGTTCTATCCAGTCCACCTCATTACACCCTATCCCTATTCCGAGCTAGTTCTATCCGGCCCCCGTCATTACACCCTATCCCTATCTTGAGCTAGTTCTATCCAGTCCACCTCATTACACCCTATCTCTGTCTTGAGCTAGTTCTATCCAGTTCACCTCATTACACCCTATTCCTATCTTGAGCTAGTTCTATCCAGTCCACCTCATTACACCCTATCCCTATCTTGAGCTAGTTCTACCCAGTCTACCTCACTACACTATCTCTGTCTTGAGCTAGTTCTATCCAGTTCACCTCATTACACCCTATCCCTGTCTTGAGCTAGTTCTATCCGGCCCCCCTCATTACACCCTATACCTGTCTTGAGCTAGTTCTATCCAGTCCACCTCATTACACCCTATTCATGTCTTGAGTTAGTTCTATCCAGTCCACCTCATTACACCCTATCCCTATCTTGAGCTAGTTCTATCCAGTCCATCTCATTACACCCTATCCTTATCTTGAACTAGTTCTATCCAGTCCACCTCATTACACCCTATCCCTGTCTTGAGTTAGTTCTATCCAGTCCACCTCATTACACCCTATCCATATCTTGAGCTAGTTCTACCCAGTCTACCTCACTACACTATCTCTGTCTTGAGCTAGTTCTATCCAGTCTACCTCACTACACTATCCCTGTCTTGAGCTAGTTCTATCCAGTCCACCTCATTACAGCCTATCTCTGTCTGGAACTAGTTCTATCCAGTCCACCTCATAACACCCTCTCTCTGTCTTGAGCTAGTTCTATTCAGTCCACCTCATTACACCCTATCTCTGTCTTGAGCTAGTTCTATCCAGTCCACCTCATTACACCCTATCCCTGTCTTGAGCTAGTTCTATCCAGTCCACCTCATTACACCACTATCTCTGTCTTGAGCTAGTTCTATCCAGTCCACCTCATTACACCCTATACCTATCTTGAGCTAGTTCCATCCAGTCCACCTCATTACACCCTATCCCTATCTTTAGTTAGTTCTATCCAGTCCACCTCATTACACCCTATACCTATCTTGAGCTAGTTCCATCCAGTCCACCTCATTACAGCCTATCCCTGTCTTGAGCTAGTTCTATCCAGTCCACCTCATTACACCCTATCTCTGTCTTGAGCTCGTAATCAACGAGACTTTATTAACCTAACAATGTCTTGTGATGAGTACAGGGTATGTAACTCATCATTATGTAACCTCCACTCCCTAGTAGTCTCATCTGTTTTTGGACCAAACACCCTAAACATGTATTCATAATGTAGGTAAGATGAGGAAAAGACTAAACTTCACACCCATTACTTTACCATTACCTTATAATACCTACTAATTTTGTTAACAATGTAAATTTACTTTTGTTGTTGTTTCTATAAATGCTGAAAAATATTTTATCTCTCCGAATATCACAGAATAAAATGAAATAATCACACCCTCTTTGTGTACTATTACTACCGAGTTATTTTATTTTAGTTCTAGTTCACGCTATTCCCGGTAGGCAATAAACTGTGCATATAGCTAAAAAAACTCACAACTCCGTACTTAATCCATCCTCACCAACTTTCTCCACACTTCCCTATCCTTGCATACTCCCTTCAACATCCATACACCGAGTCATACATGCTCTTTTATTATTAAAACTATATAATGTTTCTCTTTTTCACACATTCGTCTACAACATTTAGCCACGTCTTACGAATGTTAAACGCAAAAAATAAATTTGTATTTTCTAAAAGTTCCTTCTAATTAAATCTGGATCGTAGTTCATAGCATTCCTAATGATTAGATTTGGAATAACGAACTCTCAACCAAAAGTGAACAGTCCAATCTAATATTGTGATGAGCCCAAAAAAAAAAACATTAATTTTATTTGTTACAGGTGTGAGGTTGGTAAATTTGTGTTAGTAAAACTCTCCAAATGGGGGATGACACGCACACCTCTGAGAGTGCGCAGACAGAACGTGCATGGGGAGATTCTAACATTCACTACAGACAAGGGAAAAAAATCGAGCCCGAGGTAATATAGTGCACACTACATAAACTTGTAATCAACTGAATTTATTTCGACTGTCTATTTGTTCGATTGAAAAACATGTCCCGGTGGCTACAGCCAGTGAAAACGGGCGTAGCTTGGAAAATTCAAAATTTTATACTGGAAGTTTTTTTTAACAAACCTGAATATTTATTTATTAGAGGTCAACCTCGGCGGTCTTGGGGTAAAGTGCTTGCCTAAGGGTCCGATGTTCGTGGGTTCAAACCCAGCCCGAGTTGACAGGTTTTTCTTGAACGATAAAAATCCTTAGCACAACTCCTTTCAGAGTGGAACTAAATCAGTCGGTCCCGTGTTGATTGTGGCGTGGGAAAAAACCCTGGAAGGTATGTGAGAATACCTCTCCCGGCAACATTGGTAGGCCCTTTCACTCTCGCTCATAGAAATTCTCATTTGCAGATATAATTGGTCAGTTCAGTAAGTGTTCGTTAAAATACCTACCTCAAATAAATGGGGAGAAAAAATATAGTTAGGATTTCTTGATAATTTAAATGTCCTTTTAGTCTAGAATGGTTATTGGTAATGTTTAGAACATAACTATAGATACATGATATTGTTATTTATTTAATTTTTCTTTTTTCACCCTCAATATAACTACCCATTTATTTTGTTCGGAAAACCCGCCTCGGTGGCGTAGTTGGCTAACGCGCTAGTCGCGTAATTAGTACTTAAGCGTATAACCCGAATGGGTAGTAAGACGCGGTGCTAAGTAATAAAAAATATATATATTTTGTTCGGCGTCACTTCAAATTAAAAAAATGGACTTATGCACTCCTTCACGGTAATTTTTTTTGCGTTCCATCACAATTACATTTTTTTGTTATTGCATTCTTTTGCACCCTTACTTTCTCTTCAGGTTGTACACATATTTAACAATTACACTCATGAATTAGGGAGGAGGAAGGTTGAATCTATAAGAAGTGTAACTGCATTTGCGTGTAGGTAAAGTAGAAAACCACCCTCATCAGACCTGTTTATGAGTCAAACCTATTGCGAAAGTTACGCCATGCAGCATTCTACCAATGAAGTGAGACAATGTAGCGCACCACGGGTTCCCGGGAGAACTATATGCGCGCCCCAGTGGTAGGTAGCGGTTATAATTTGTTCTTTAACAAGGTGTTTTACTACATGTGATGCGCATATTTACTAATTACACTAATTGAGTTAGCAAGCACTTTACCCCAAGACCACAAAGGTTTATATTATGAAGGCTATAATTAGAGGAAGGGTACCCACACTCGCGCGGAGGATGCGTGGAAAACCATTTTGGGAAACCACACTCAGTACACCCAGCCAAGATTCGAACCCTGATGTTTCCGTCATTGACAGTCTAGTCTATTGGGAGAGTGACACCTTAGACCATAAGGCCACCGAGGCGTGTCAGAATTTGTCCTTAGTTAACTCGAGTAATTCTGGCGCTTTCAAAGACAAAGCAAATGTTGAAATATGTTTTTCTTTCTGGTTTCAAGATGGAGGTAAATCCACTCGAATATGTGAGCGTTGTGATCAAATCCGAGTCTGCGGAAAACGATAATCCCGACTCTCCTTGCGGTTCGTCCTCGGCCAATCAAGACCTTGAGCATTTAAAGGTACAGTAACTCCAGTATACTTGTTCCCTATTTGACCATCGCCCCTCCAGGTGTTTACTTTTGTGTTTCAACAACTTAATAAGAGTTGCCGGGTCTTTGGTGTTGGGGATACATCGCACATTGGGTGCTGTTGGCAGGGAAATCGGGGTTTGAATCCTGATTGGGTTTGTGCGGGGCCCACTCAAGTTTCTGATACATTTCCCACAAACTATCCCATTTTATATTCTGTCGTTAACAGCCCCTTCAACCGCTTCGGTGGCAGCATGGTCTAAGGCACTACGCTCACGGTAGACTAGACTGCCATGATGGGGAGATCGAGGTTCGACTCTTGGTCAGGTGTACTGAAGGTAGTTTTTCTAAAATGGTTTCACACTCTTTACAAACAAATTCAGGTACAGTTCCTCTCAATTTAACCTTCCTCTCCCCTTGCTCATTAGCTTAGTTAGTACATGTAATAAGATGCGGTGCTTAAGGGGAAAAAAAGGAAAAACCCCTGTATTGAGCACTATGTACTAATTTAAAGAGAGATGGACCCGTTTCAGTGGCAGCGTGATCTATTGCGCTACTCACGTGTGTTAGATTAAATTGCCAAAGAAGGGGAGATCAGGGTTCGATCCCCATCGGCTAGTTTTCCCCTAAATGGTTTTCCACTCTATTCTACGCAAATGTAGGTCCACTTCCTCTTAAACCTTCCTAATACCCAAACCATTACTATAATTAGTACATAAGCGTACAACCCGAATGGGTAGTAAGACGCGGTGCTAAAAAAAATTTGAGTTGGGTTAAAATCCACCACAAATTCAAATCTGAATACAAATCTTAACTTTACCCACGAATCTCAGATTTGAGGTCATGTAAATAATTATGAACATAAGAGGAAATGAAAATTCGAAATTGCAACCAAATTAACATATTATTATTGTGATAATATATTCATAACTAAATTAATGTCCTGCGGTCTGGTTTGATCTATAATTATGTTGACGATAAACCAACACCAAGCAGTATTAGAGCTCTCAAACAAATTACAATTTAAAATTAGAAAGTAAAATAAAATGGTTTTTTTAGTATCAAGTAAGGCTACCTAATTAAGTTTACTCTTTGGACATGAAGAAGTTGCCTGTGACAGTGAAAAGTGTTATTTAAAATCATATTTGTGTTTTTAAGTGTTTTATATAAACAATTTCTAATATTGCATGACTCCTGTAAGGATCCCTTCTAGTGTTAAACAATATATATAGCCAATTAATGATTTTAAAATTTAGAATCTGATAATGTATTTTCAAATCCTTGAATCTTACACATCAATAATGAGCTGAGCGCTAAGGTCGACCCATCTCTGAGTGTCGCAAGGATTGCAACGCTACATTTCTCATAGCACTACGCTTACCCTTATTGCCAATTTGATAAAAAAATACGAGATAAGTTAATGACTTGCGTTGTTTGTTTCAGAAAACTAAGAGCAAATATTTGAAGGTCTCAAGGTCACACATATTAATAGCTTATTAAGTCATTCTCAAATATTATCACTGGTGGTATATAGTGTGTCATTTAAACTTCACTTAACCTGATATGTTTCACTCTGGTGTAGTTCAGGGCTTCCGTCACCATATTTTAGAGTTTCTATTCTAAGCATTAAAAAAGTTATAAAATTAAATTTGTTTTTATATAGATAACAAAACTTTATAATTACAGAAGATGAACAAAATGCATCAACAAACCATTTATAAGCAAAGAATAAATTGAAATATAATTTGTGAAAGACATTAATTTATTCCCCTGGAATATTAAACTATTAAACTCAAAACGCTCTATTATTGCGAGCATAGTTAACAAAAGGATCGATAATCAAACCTGTGTATAACCTGAGCGGGTGGTTGGATGAGGTGCTAAAAAAAATCAACCTCTTCTCAATCCTTAGCTCTTAAACTTGCAAATGGATACAACTTTTTTTTTACTTGAAAAGTAATCGTGTTAAAAAAAAAATCTCGTTTTAAAACGGTAAAAACTAGCTAATCTTCCTAAGATTGTCTGGTTCTTATCTCACTTGGTACACTTTAGTAAGAATCGATTATTGTACAAATGGTTCACAGTTTGCCAACATCAGAATTTCTCATAGTTCTCTAATTGTATTATGGGACCATGAAAACTACTGTTATTGATTCATCCTAAGCCGAGACCTGATGTAAACAAAGCCACGTGGAAGTCTATGCTCTGATTTGCTAATGAACTGACTTCACTGGTATTCTTTCTCTAAAATAGTCCCTCCTATGTTTTGTACTAAACTTGTTTTAAAATAACATTGGAGAATTATCCTTCCATTTGACTTCAAAATCATACTGTAAGCTTTGTAAGCCCTATTCAAATACCAACAAACTCCTGACTCAGCGTTGAGGGATCCCCTGTTAGAGTCCTTATCACATGTTAACATCAAGTCAGCAATGGTCAGTCGACAATTCATCTCGGCAGCGTTAAGTGACGGCTGTAAGTGTTGAGTGCTTCCTGTTTACTTATAGCATTTGCTGAGGGTGGCCTGAGTTTTGTTAAACATAGGACAGGAAATTTAAAAGTATTAAAAAACTAAAAAAATTCATAGTAACCTACTTTGCTATGATACTGACTCTAGAGTCTGTTTATGATAGGTTTTTACCTGGATGACACTTCAAAAAACATATGTTTAGGTTTTGGGTTGCCAACACTTGTAAAAGATCAGTTTTGTTATAAATGCTAAGTTATTTTTAACTACATGATATATTTTTACATTTAAAATAATGTAAAATTAAGTTTTCTCACATTATTTCATTACTTTTAACTTATTTATTTTCACCCAATCCGAAACAATTTTTTAAACATAATTAAAAGTACTTATTCTTAGTTTTGTAATATTATCTATGATGTGTAAATAGTGCATACATCAATACCTTTTAACACAGGCATCGTATTTACTTGGAAAAGAGAAAATACTTGTACTTTTGTATATATATATATATAAACATTATTTTATTGTATTTCGAAATATTTAACTGAGTAAAATATTTTTATCCACTGCGTAGGTGCACCGTTGTAAAGAACTTGTTCCCATCACGTTCAATCACATGGTTTAAATTCGTTGGTCGCCATTTTGAAGCTAGACCTTTTGTGGAAATGATGTGAATAATAATGTGAATAATAATTTTTTCAAGTGGAATAAAACGATGAACAAGCTTTGTGTCTGACCTCAAACAAATATATAATAAATAATATTGGCCTAAATTACTGTGGTTAACTATCACATTCATACATTAGCATATGTTTTCATTACAGTTATCCAAAGTGACAGATGTCAGCTGTTGGCGTAGGGATATATTAAGAGACTATTTCTAGTAACTTTTTGAGCTGTCATCCAAGTAAACTAAGGTCGTGAATGTATTATACATGGTTGCACCTGCTTAAAATATTTCACTGGTTTTCCACCAATCATGTAGCTGCTTCGCGTGGTGATATGGGAATGTTTGTTTACTTCAGGTCTAGGTTTAGGATGAATCAATAATAGTAAAGGTTTCTTTATCGTATTTTATTCATAAAACATGAGTTTGGCATTTAATGAAATACTTGTAATTGTTAGGCTAGGGCCACACAGAGAGCAATCCTGAGATATTTGGCACCATCAAGTGGTGCTACGTGTTATTAACGCTAATTACCTATAAAATGACTTAAATCTTCTAAAAATTGATTTTTAAAATATGAACAAAAACTCATAAAGAAATGCACACGACTAAATCAAACGCACATTTTACAGAATGTAAAATACAATGAAAAGCCTTTTACAACTAAACTATTGTATTCTGCTGAATATATTGATTTACAAATATCTGCTTCGGAAGTAATAGCTACCCCCTCCCAACGCAACCCTCTCCAGCCTTGTTGCAGTCTCACCAGGAATGTGTGTTTTACAACTAAACTCTTGTATTTTACAACCAGACAAATTGGACACAAAGTTAACTGCCTGCATTATCTTCTTATTCTGACAACTGTATGAATTTTTTCATGTTTGAATATTAATGCATTTATAAAATATTTATAGTATTTAAAAATATACTTATTCAATACGAATGCCTTAAAATTACTAAAAAAAAATGCTTCTACAGATCTAAAAATGATGCATACTAAGGAAATTTGTCCTTAGATTCAAAAATATTGGTTGCTGAGCGACAGTGAGGAGTTTTTGCTCACGCTCGCAATATGGCCAATCCCGCTTCGTTGAATATTTATATTTTATCATCCATGAGCTCAGACAAGCTTGTTTTTGTTTTTTTATTTAGCAACGCGTCTTACTACCAGTTCGGGTTATACGCTTAAGTACTATTTACGATAATGGGTTAGGATTTGGGAAGGTTGAATGTAGAGGAAGTGAACCCGCATTTGTGTAGAGGGAGAGTGTAAAACCATTTAGGAAAGACCACTCCCAGTTCACCCGACCGAGATTCGAACCTCAATCTACCCGTCCTTGGCAGTCGAGCTCAACACGACTAGCGCGTTAGCCGACTACGCCACCGAGGCGGGTGACAATCTTGTTGATGTCTACCTCTTTTTTTGTATAGCTTTAGGTTAAGAAATGACTATCATTGTTGTACTTTTTCATTCACTCGTCTATTATAAAATTGATTTACTTGTGTGCATTTGGGGGAAAAAAAAAAAGCTAATTTCTTAAATCCTAACACAGCAAGACTATATTATATTTGATTAATATAATTTTTTTTAATGACAGGTCAAATTTGGGGCACAAGACTTTGCGAAAGAATCTATAAACTTTGAAATGAGAGGTCGCGGGTTCCAGGAAGCGAAGACAGAGCCTGCGCGAAGCGGTTCGAACAAGCGCAAGAAGTGCAAGGCGGAAGATTGTACCAAACTCAGCCACAAGGGCGGTTACTGCGTACCGCACGGAGGTACCCGCTATAAGAACAAGAACAAGTGTAAGGTGGTGGAATGCCCTAAGCTCGCTCGTAAGGGTGGATATTGTGTGTCGCACGGTGGTACTTACTACAAGTACAACTGCAAAGTGGAGTCGTGCACCAAGTTCTCCCTCAGAGCCGGGTACTGTATCAAACACGGTGGTACTTACAGGAGCAATTGCAAGGAAGACGGGTGCTCCAAACCCGCCAAAGAAGGAGAGTACTGCGTAACGCACGGCGGTACGTATTACCAGAGAAAGTGCAAGGTAGACGGTTGTTCTAAATACTCGCAGAAAGGTGGATATTGCGCGTCGCACGGTGGTAAATGCTATCAGAAGAAGTGCAAGGTCAAAGACTGTCCCAAACAGGCCAAAAAGGGCGGGCACTGCATGTCTCACGGGGGTATCTCCGTCAAAAAGAGGTGCATCGTGGAAGACTGTCCCAAACAAGCCCAGCGGAGTGGGCGATGTGCGTCGCACGGCGGGGCATCTCTCAAGAAGAAGTGCCTCGTGGAAGAGTGTCTTAACCAAGCGCAGAAAGGCGGGCACTGTCTGTTACACGGGGGTACGCCTCTCAAAAAGAAGTGCCTCGTCGAAGACTGTCCGAAACAAGCCCAAAGGAATAGTCACTGTGCCTCCCACGGGGGTGCGCCCCTCAAGAGGATGTGCCTGGTGGAGAACTGTCCGAAACAAGCCCAAAGGGCCGGTCTGTGCGCCGCCCACGGATGGTGCTTGCTGGTGAACAGGTGCAAGGTGGAGCATTGCTCCAACCTGTCTAAGAAAAGTGGTGATTACTGTGTTTCACACAGCTCGACTTATTATTAGATACATTGAAATGTGGGACACTATTTTGAAAATGGGTTTTGTTTTACACTGAAAGGTACTTTGTAACCAAAGTGAGGCCAAGGGAGATTTCCCAAACCCTCGATCAAAAGGGACAAATAGTTGAGCACGGCTGGAAATAAATTATACTTTGTAGTCCTTGACTTAGCACAGATTATGTATATAAATGTTATGCAATAACCAATAAAACCAGTACCTGCTTTGGTGGTTGTGTGGTCTAAGGCGTCACACTCTCAATAGACTGGCTGCCGATGACAAGGATATCAGGGTTCGATCCTGGCCAGGTGCGCTGAGGGTGATTTTCCACTCTCCCTACACTTAAATTTGGGTACACTTACTCCAAATTCAACCTTCCATATCCCTACATCATTTAGCTTCATTAGTAAATACGTGTATAATCTGAACAGGTAGTAAGACAAAGTGATTTAAAAAAAAATCTATTGTATCCCTAACTCTTTAGATTAAGCCGTTAATAATCCTCTTATTGAGTGTAATGATTCTAAAAAATGTAATCAATTACATTGGAACGTTAAAATAATTGTTACAATTTATGAATCCTATTGTTTATTTATTAAAACCAACGATTAAAAAGATGGCCAAGTTAAAATTTCAAATGCTAACACTATAATTTGAAATCTCTTTTAAAACCAACAGCGGAATGAGCCTTCCTCGCTGGCTTAATGCATCACTAACACATTTTAAAGGATTATCAAGGAGAATAGGGGGTTTCCCACACAAATGTAGGTATATATACTATACCTTTTGTTTTTGTTAATGTACCCCCCAGATATAATTTTACTTCACTCCTGCACCTCTAAAGTTGTAGGCGCATAATACAAGTTATACAAATTATATAATCTCCGTATAAAATAATTAAATAAATTATATCCAGATTAATGTATTGAATAAATGTGCCGCGGTGGCGAATTATGTGTGCCGTGCAGGCACATTACATTATCACTGTTCAGTAAGAAAGAACATGAAGTTGTTACGAGCGGCAGTGATGCCAACATTTCATACGTACTCGTACGTAAATTTATAATTTTAAATACATCTGACTGAAAATCAAAAGCATTTGTGCAAAGCTAGAGAGTTATGTTTTACCTAAATTAACGACGGTTTGACCCGCCTCGGTGGCGTAGTTAGCTAACGCGTTAGTCGTGTTGAGCTAGACTGCCGAGAACGGAAAGATCGAGGTTTGAATCTCGGTTGGAGGGTTCCTAAATGGTTTTCCACTCTCCCTCCATGCAAATGCGGGTTCACTTCCCCTATATTCAACCTTCCTTAGCGTAATTAGTACTTAAGAGTATAACCCGAACGGGTAGTAAGACGCGGTGCTAAAAAAACCAATGATTTGAACAAATGGTTTCCAAAAATATAAGGTTGAATTTAGATGAAATGTACCCGCATTTGTGTGGGGATAGCGTTGAAAAGCATATAGGAAAAAACATCCTCACTACACCCAATCAGGATTCATACACCGATGATATTCCTGTCATCGACAGTCTAGTGTATTGCGAGAATGACACCTTAGACCATTCGACCACTGAAGTGGGCATAGTAAAAAAAAGTTAGCCTATAATCTATTAGTTTTGATTTACCATACAACCGGTAAACCGAGGTATGTAATCCAGTTTCTGGTGCATACCCAAAGCAAAACAGTGTGCCACCAAAAACTAGGTTTTTTGAGAATAACATGAGCCTAAAAAGTTTGTGGGACACTGTATTAAAGTAACAAGACTCGGATCTTAAAAATGAATTATTTTTTTAAATTTTACAGTTGAAATTTGTATTAGAGCTCTAATATTACTAATTTATGGTTCAAGACCAATTATAATTATAGGATGAACTTAACAACCAGGCCCCAAACCAGTAATTTAACACTTAACTGAATGTATGAATGTTATAATGAATGGATTATAAGAAAGAATGTTACACATTTAGTTACTATTTTTATTTTATATTATAATTATAATTATTCGGATTCGTAAAGTAGTAGAATTGTCCCAACTCCCGTTTACATACATACACTAGAGTCATGATTATCTGGCCGTGTTCTCTGTGTTAGTAATTGTTTTAAAATAAACAAACCAATACATATCGACTAAAAAAATTTACTGAATATATATAATGCAATCCAGTTGACGCTATATTTTCACATGTTGTTCTTGCTATGTAGCCGTTGTTCCATTTCCAAAATAAATTATTGTATCGTTATAGTAAAGATTAAAAAAATTTTCTTTCTCGTTTAATGTTTTACTGTCCCCCTACAATCAATGTATTCCTATTTTACATCGCAATCAGAAAATGGGGAGATTTTATAGTAAAGGAAATTGATAAAACTAAAGAAAAAGGAAAAATAAACTACTAAGAGTAAATTTGATGAAGAAAGCCCACCTAGGAAAAGAGGAAAAATGTGAGAAGAATCCAATGAACAAAGGTGACATCTTCTTCCTTTCTTCTGTCTTCTATAGTAGAAGTAGTCACACACATTTTAACACAAATAGAATAATATTTCGGCACTGTTCTATTTATCAAACGCAAAGAAGATGCCACCTTTGTGCATCGAATTCTTCCCACATTTTTCCTCTTTCCCTAGGTGGGATTTCTTCATCAAATTTACTCTTAGTAGTTTATTTTTCCTTTTTCTTTAGTTCTAGCAATTTCCTTTACTATAAAATTATTTAACCATTGAGCCACCTCATTTTTATACAAAATGGGAGGATTATAATAAAATAAAGTTAAATGTTCCTTGAAAATTAAAAAAAAGTAGGCAAACCCATACTGAAAATTATTTAGATTCGGATTCTTTATTACCCGGCTTTCCCATTATCCGGTCAGGAATACAGCCACCTAAGGTCGGATAATCGTGACTCTAGCGTGTGTGTGTGTGTGTGTGTGTGTGTGTGTGTGTGTGTGTATATATATATATATATATATATATATATATATAGTGTCT
>CABFWO010003648.1:65161-82332 GCA_902155825.1 Timema genevievae
TTTTTTTTTTTTTTTTTTTAATTTTTCGAATTTTCAAGATTCGTTTTTTTTTAACTTTCGAGACGATCGAGAATTTTTTTTCCTCAAATTTTTGAGATTTTTCAAGTCTCGCACATCCCTACTTTTAAAGTGTGAACAGCTGTGGTTTTCTTTTCATTTTAAAATCCATATTATGTCTGCTCCCTGTTATTTATTTCTCTTTCTGGTACCTATTTTTGATATACACTAGAACCTGGTTAATCCGGACTAATTGCGACCGAAGCTTGTTTGTATTAACTGTGAAAATACAGGGATACAGTATTTTCATTAATTTTAAATCACAGTTGAATGAGTTTAATCAAATGTATATTTATTTACCTGATGTACAACACGTGATATGAACTGTAATTATTGTTTGTTACAGAAAAACACATTGTATGGACTACAACATGTAAATATTAAACAATTATTATTAAATATTGCTGTTTCTTACACTTCTCTTTTAACTTTGAACTTGTTAAACAATACAATATATTTCATTTGACTTAATTTTTATTCCTTGTTTTTCTAAACGTGTGCTCGGACTGCCTGGGTTCGGTCTAATATAATAATCGGGGTTTTAATCTATATAAAAAAATTCATCAAAACATGAAACAAGGTTTTACTTAGAGAGATGAATATAAGTTAGTAATATTTTTCTTGTTACAAGTTAAACAAATTTTCAAATAACCTATCAACTTATATAGCCTAAATTATAACTTCAAAATACTTTTATTATCTTCTAAAATATTTGTGTGTGTATTAAAATTAATGAAGTAAAGAAAGGCAAGAGGTAATATATATTTATTTTAAATTCCCTAGATATTATAACAGTTTTGTAACCAAATAGCATAACCGGTTACATTAGTGATAACGTTGAAGGGTACTTATACTGCTTATAGAAATTAACTAGTTCAAATTTACCTACTTTCCATGATGTATTGATAAAATTGTTTTATCTCATTTTGTATTTTTTTGTTTTATTTTATTACCACCCTGCCTCAACAACAGTTCATGTTAGTAATGTGTTATATGTATACTTATTATGTTAATGTGTTAAGGACGTGGGTGACCTGGTGGTCTAGGGGGTAAGGTGTCAGACTTCTGTGCTAGGGGTCCGGGGTTCAATCCTCGGTCCTGGCACAGATTTATCTGATTGCCCAAACCCTTCCTTCACCTCTGACAAGACGTGTATTAATCACAACTTGTGAATGTGTGGAATGCCAGGCCTCCACCGTGGTTTGGATTCCACGTTAAACTGTAGGTCCTCCATTTCATCTCACAATCACCCTACACACTACACATTAGTGTAAGTGTGTATAACCCGAACGGGTAGTAAGATGCGGTGCTAATAATAATAATAATAATGATGTTAAGGACGTGAAGAAAGTTGAATTTATAGGAAGTGTACCCACATTTGCATGGAGGGAAAGTAGAAAACTATTTAGGAACAATCACCCAGAAGTACAGAGACTGGGAGCCGTAGTGGCTCTAGTCTAGAAAACTGGGATTAACGACCAGAGAGTTTTTCGAGTTGACCACATGACGCCCTTCCACATAAGTCGGCACTATCTTCGCCAACGAACTGCAGCCGCTCGATTTCGGGCAGAAGCTATAGAGTTTTTTTTAGATAATATCAAACAAGACTAATTTTAGTTGACTAAACGAAGGCTCAAATATATAGTCAACCTCTACCACAACTGTTTTATGAAATCATGTTCATATTTTGTAGAGATATTCCAAAATATATTTATCTCCTGTCTATATGACCAAATAGTTTGAATATTCGACCATAAATATATGTATGTAACATAGGTTTGAAAAATATAGTTTTATTTGTAAATTACCTATTCATGATGTTTACTCAAATTGACCAATAAAATTTCCGATTTTTTCCCTTGATCATTTCTTAAAATTCCAGACTCAAAAATAGTCATTTGGGAATAAAAACAAAAACAAAAAAATTTTGAATCGTATTGCAATTTACTGATTTAATGATTATTATATTTAATATTTTGAGTAAAACAACATTTTCCCTGAGTTTTTTTCTAAAGCAAATTCCCGGCTAATTCCAGTTTTCTCAGATTTTCCCGGATTGTAGAAACCCTGCTATCTATTATTTATTTATTATTAACAGATTTCTAGGCTAAGTTAGTTTGTAAGTTGCGTGCAGATATGTGTTTGGAAAGTGCATGTTAAATCATATTTTTTTTAAAAGAGTATACAGTTTAAAGATAAGGTTTGTTTTATTGAATTGAAAATTTATTCATACAGCGGTTTTAGTAGGTTTTCAACCCCAGACATTCTATGTGATTAACTCCCAACTATTGTATTATTTTGTCTAAGAAATTGTTCAATTTAATTAAATATATTTAGAAAAATGACACTAGGACACACGAGAATCAAAACAGGGACCTTTGAATTAGCGCACATTTTTCATGCCTTTCCAACTTGCAGCAACACTGAAAAAAGTGCACCGTCATTTTTGCTAGATTAGAGTTTTTAGAGTTAAAAAAACATGAGTATTAAGATAATGTTTTAAATTTTAATAGCTATTGTGTTATTTAAAAAAATAATGTTGAACTGTGAATTGCAAAAGATTTATTTTTATCCCTCAATTTTTTTTCTTGCTTCTCCCCAATCTCCTGTGGTACACCGGCTTAAAAATTCTGACTTATTGTGTCATTACTCTTCCCCTGAGCAAGACAGGAACTGTCTTACGCTGAAGATCATTCGTCAAAGTTAACGATCAAAGTTGACGAGACGATTGGTGATTGTTTATACGTGTGTGCGGTCAGGTTTACCAACACTTAACGCTGCCGGTTATGCCCCCCTCAAGTGTGTTACATAATACATGTATGGCCCCTTATAACAATGTTTAGGTCTTAATTTTAAAGTTATTTTTAGTGTCGGAGGAGCTGATGGATGGCTGTGCTATCTGATAGCTAGTGATTTTAATTGATCACACATTTGTAGCCGACGATTTACGTACGTCCACCACAGACTGTACCTTAAAATATGAGTGAAGAATGACCCTGGGCATGGGCCATTTCCTGGATAGCTCAGTGGTTAGAGCATTGGCGTACTAAGCCAAAGATGCCGGGTTCTATTCCCGTGTCCAGGTGTCATTTTTAAAATTTAAAAGTGTATTATATAGCCTAACTAATAGAGCTTTGTGTAAATTGTGGTCACCAACCATAAGCTTTAAATAGCCTAAGAGAAATATATAAATATATCACCTAGCTCAACGGACCATTGGGTGTTCAGAAGAAAACCTTCTCACTGGGTGGACAAAATTTTGAGTTCATCTGGAAGGTAACCCCTATACACTCGTGCATCAACAATTTGAATGTACCTTAAGAATTAGGAATACACAGCCCAAAGAAAAAAATAAGGACAAACCAAATTAATATATGTGATTACTATTCAATATAATTTAAAATATATATATATATATTATCTGGAGAGCTCCTGATAATATGACAGTCTAATACTTAAATTTAATCTTTATTGCATATTTTATGATGCAATAAAAGCAAAGAAAAATATATTTAATGTTACCGATACACAGAAGTCTTGAGAAATGAAAATATATTCAGAAGTTAGTAATTTTATAATATTAATGAAAATAATAGTATTGAATTAATTTGAAGTAGAATGTTGGAAGAGTCTTTTTATATATATAAAAAGTTCTCAACAATCAAAATAGTTTGTTATAAGCTTATAGCAAAACTTAAGAATATCTAATTTAAATAAAAAATATATTTTCCGGATTTAAATATGTTGCTTTGCTTTGAATAGCTCACAAAATATGCTTTTATTTAGTTCAATCAAACGTTTGAAATGAGGCAGGATTATCCAGATAATTAAAGATAAGGCTGAACTCACCAATAGTTTTTCTTCATGGAAAACAATAGGTTCCTTTAATACTTTCCTCTTGTAGTTAAAAATATCTTGAATTTTCACAAACAAATATATGTTTATCACTAGAGTAGGTCTAATATGACCCCTTTTAAAATCACTTTAATTTATATTATGATATTTAAAGCAGCACTGGTCTAGGATTACTAACTAACTATATTGCGAAAATGAACAGGAGTCCTTAAACTTATCCAAACAGTGTTCTAACACACTATTCCAGAACATATTCAAAAGTGTTCTATTTATGAATGAAGGACATTAACAAAGCCCTCTTTAGAACTTACACTCAAACAACATTAACAATAATAAGTAAAACAAAAATTGATACTACGAAATATAAATTTACTAATATTAACACATTAGTTCATATAAAATTAATTATTATCAAATATTTCGCATTTTATACTAGCCGCTAATAATCAGCATTTACAACTGAACAAAATAAAATAAAATCTACAATTAGTTTACAGCCAGCTTTCCTAAATGTAGATGGCGCTAATAATACTAACTAGAAGAAATTGATATTTTTTCTAGCCACAACAAAAAATGACGGACTTAGCAAGTAAATGGATTTAATAATATAATCATTGACTGACCAACTGCTACACTAGGCTCATCTAAGTATAATAACGCAAATATTAGGACGAATAACTGACACATTAGGATCCTTACTTTGATAAATATTAATTTAAATTATTTATTTCTCATAGAATATAAGAAATATCATATGGCCCACCAGGCCGTCACCCGCCCTTTGAAGCAATCCTGGATACAGAACATCAACAATAATTGGTAGCCTATATCACATTTTTATTACAAATATACATATTAGTTATTGATAGCTCAAGAAGGCCACTAGAGTTTCTTTAACTTATTCATGCATCTAGTTGTGCTGTCCGCAGCTGTCACTTTTGATGGATATTTTCAAAACCTATAAAATAGCAATAATAAAACAACTTAGTAACGTGCTATCAATGTTGTTCGCAAACAAAAATTTGTTAGCATTTTTTAAAAGGGCTACAAATGTCTATTAGTAAAATAAATTAAGGTATAGCTTGTACAGAGTGAAATAATAAGCTCTCTACTAAGCCACATTTATTTGCATCTTAGTAAGTAGCTAAATCATGTATAGAGTGTGAGTGCAATCAGTCTGAGAAAAAATACTTGCAACAACCCAGCAATATGTTGAGTTTTCGCAACTGATTTGTTTGCGTATTGGTATCCACTATTGAATGTAATGAACCGAGTGGTTCTGTCCAAGATGGAGCGTGAAAACAACTTAGAGCTGCTAATCGTAAATTAAAATGGCGGTCGGTGTGAAGTAGTTATAAGAGCTGGTAGGTTAATTGATGTATTTATTATTTAGCACCGCGACTTACTACCCATTCGGGTTATACGCTTAAGTACTAATTACACTAATGGATTATGAATTGGGAAGGTTGAATTTAGAGGAAGTGAACCCGCATTGCATGGAGGGAGAGTGGAGAACTATTTAGGAAAAACCACCCCAGTTCACCCGACCGAGATTCGAACCTCGATCTCCCGGTCCTTGATGGTCTAGCTCAACACGACTGGCGCGTTAGCTAACTACGCTACCGAGGCGGTTTTTAATTGATGTAAACCTACATCTACTGCAAATCGACGTGAAAATCCCTATTTAACTGTATGGTTTGTTTTATTGGTGTTTAATTTGACTAGGCCTAATATTTATACAATATACCAAATTAAAATTATCTACAGCAAAATAATCAACAGAAAACAGGACGTAGGCCTATTGTATGTAAGAGTAAATAGGACTAAACCATATAGCCTAGCCTAGTACTTTTTTTTATCCATAATTTAGCTTAAGTGATTTTTAGGTACTACCTTTCACAAATAATTACTACCTAATTATAGATACACAATGTTAATTTTTTTTAAAAAATCACAAAATAATATGAAGGAAAAGGGGTATAAATACGGTAGTATTAAATGCTATGATATGACAACATATTTTTTTGTTTTTCCTTATCAATAATTAACTCTACTTACTCTAATATATTTCTAGGTAGTAATTGTTGTCTATTTTAATTTACTCGTTTGAATCTAATATGTGGTGTTTAGAAATTGACGGACAATTATTACTCTTAGCTCATTAGTTGACCATTAATTGTAACCAGCGAAAATGTCTTGTCATAAACATTGATACCAGGTCAATCGGTAAAAGACGCCTATAGTTTCAGCTTGTTTAGTGATCTGTGAGCTTTAAGATGTAGCTATCTGTGAATTATGTCAAATAATGTATTGGTATGTTATTCCATAATTTTAAGTTTTCCTAACGATATTGCATTCGTTTTGTTATTAATGTTGTATTAAAGGTTAACTTTTTAATATCATATAACGTATTACTCATTAAGGTAAAGAGTAATGTTAAAAGTGTGTTGTGCTAGATTTTCAATGACTATCCCATTAAGTATGCTGAGCTCATCAAACTAATGAGAATTTTGACAGATGTTCTGATAATAGTACGCATTTTTTCAACAAACGGATATAATCAATATTGTTGAACTGGTCTGGTGTATAAAACTCAAAAGCCTTCTTATCAACAAAAAGACAAATGTAGTAAACAATCATTAATTGTAAATTATTATTTTGTACCCGCTTTGGGGTTTGATTGGTCTAAGGGGTAACTCTTGAAATAGGATTGTCTGCCGATGATGGGGAGATTGTGGTTTGAATTCTGGTGTACTGAGGGATTTCTCTAATTCACAAATGACCCACCTAGGTAGTTAGCTAACGCGCAAGTTTTGTGTTGAGCTAGACTGCCGAAAATGAGGAGATCGATGTTCAAATCTTGTTTCTCAAATAGTTTTCCATTCTTCTCCCCATGCAAATGCGGGCTCACTTCCTATAAATTCAACCTTCCCAATTCCTAACCCAGCAGCGTAATTAGTACTTAAGCGCAAAATCCGAACGGGTAGTAAGACGCGGTGCTAAATAAATAAATATTCCATAATGGTTTTTCTTCTCTCCCTCTACGCAAATGCGTGTACACATCATCTATACTTGATCTTCCTCATCCCTGACACATTGGCTGTAATTCGACCTAGTACATATATGAGCATATAACCCAAATGGGTACGGTACTGAAATGTGGTGACAAACAAATATATATAAAATATTTCGCACTTTTGATGACCTACATGCTCTGTACATCTTACTCTGCATCGTGGGTATCGGCATATTTTTGTATGTAAAATAATGATGAGGGTTATTTTAAACGGAAACCCACTGTATTCACATTTGTGCTAAATGTATCGAAAACCCATTTAGAATAAATCGCTCTCAATGCACCCGACCAGGATTATAACCCCAAAACAACCTTTCTCCGTCAAACCAGAAGAGACACCCTAGACTGCATGCTCACTGGTGGAGAACCCTAAATTAGGGGGTAGGCAAACTTTTTGTTCACAGATTGACTTATAAATCTCCATTTAATTTATTTGAGGTATTTAACATGCACACTTTGTAAGCCGACCAATTATATAAACACACAACAATTGACTTTTAATTGTGATGTAGCGGGGTGTCTACTGGGTCACGAAACTCACCAAAGTCATGAAAAGTTACTAATTGAAAAAAAAAAAAAGGTCACGAAAGTCCCTGAAAAGTCATGAATTTTCATTATTTTAGTCATAAAGTCACGAAAATATTGTTGGTTATTTTCCCGTGCATTGTAACAACGTGAACACATCAAATGTCAAGTCACCCACTACACATAATACCATGCGCTGGCTACAAGTTGCCTGATTGTTTTTACCGTGATACCAAGGACAAGGTTAATGTTAGCTATCTAGTTAAAGTTTAATGTTGCGTGTGAGTGCATTATACAATGTAAAAGAAATCTCTATGTTCATTTTAAGATGGAAAGCCCTACACGTTTCTCGGAGATAGAGCGAACTGGAGCATCGAGAACCTGCCAGATCATCGTCAAAGAAGAATCAAAATTGGAACTAGAGGTAAACTAGTGAACAATTTTCTCGATTGGGCGTTATATTGGTTAAAACCGCAGCAGTAGCTGAGCCATTGTGCCGAGACGATGGCGATATATGAGATCTTGCAGCTTTAGCAGTGACGTCACAATGAGAGGTGGTGGTGCCCAAGCCATACACTTTAAATACATTTAAAAAAATTTGAAATTCAAGATCCCATCTCAAGAGCAATTAACCAGAAATTAGACAAAAGATAACGCTTGAACCGTTAAAAGTATAGATTTGCAATTTTATGCATACTTTTACTAGACAAAAACTAGGTTGAGATTAGCTGAGTATCTAATTTTTTAATTTAAAAATATACCTAATTATTTTTAGATTATGTTAAATTTTTTTAAATATGATAAGTTTGATCATGGTGGCAACAGACAGGGAAAACCTGGAAAAGTCAGGGAATTTTTGAATGAGAGGGAAATGTCAGGGAATTTAATTAAAAATAAGGAAATATCAGGGAATTAAAAAAATATCTAAAATATCACATTAATTTCACAACTAAACACTAAAACAAAAGTTAATAATACATAAATAAAATAATATTTTAATTTTTAAAATAACTGATAAAACTGTTTATGTTTAGTAGATACAAACTTTTTTAATATGTGATCAATAATAAATAAAACAAGTCATCATTCACCATTAAAACTGGAAAAAAAGTAGTTGGGGAAAATTGAAAAATGTTGCCTGAAAACCTGGAAAAGTCAGGGAATTTTGTAAAATATGTTTTGTAGCCACCCTGTTGATTCACAAGTTTGATTTCCACAGTTTTTTTAAAATCATAATACAGAAAACCTCACCACGATAGGATGCTTGGTTCTAGCTGTATTACCTACCTAGGTTAGGTGTTATCTGGGGAGTGAGACGGGCTCTTAAGACGTCTGGTTCTAGCTGTATTACCTACCTAAGTTAGGTGTTATCTGGGGAGGTAAGACGGGCTCTTAAGACGTCTGGTTCTAGCTGTATTACCTACCTAAGTTAGGTGTTATCTGGGGAGTGAGACGGGCTCTTAAAATGTCTGGTTCTAGCTGTATTACCTACCTAAGTTAGGTATTACCTGGGGTGAGACGGACTCTTAAAATAAAGTTTCCATTGCTGGTAACAAAAGGTCAGCAAAGAACAATCTGCTACCCCACATCGGTGGTTTATCAAATCACTCATATGTTAGACTGGATTGCCGACAAAGTGGGAATCGAGTTTTATATCTTGGTTGGGTGTACTTTTTTTTACCCCCCTAAATGTTTTCTCTCATACACATTCACAGTCTCTCCTCCTCCCCTCATATCCCTTTCTCCATGAATAATTTGGGTACACTTTTCTTAAATGTAACCTTTCTCATCTCTAACACATTAGTGTAGATAGTACATAATATTACCTGCCTCGGTGGCGTAGCTGGCTAACGCGCTAGTCGTGTTAAGCTCGACTGCCGAGGACGGGGAAATCGAGGTTCGAATCTCGGTCGGGTGAACTGGGGCCTAAATGATTTTCCACTCTCTCTCCACGCAAATGCGGGCTCACTTCCACTAAATTCAACCTTCCCAATTCCTAATCCATTAGCGTAATTAGTACTTAAGCGTATAACCCGAACGGATAGTAAGATGCGGTGCTAAATAATATTATTAATAATAATAATAATAATGATAATAATAATGATAATGATAATGATAATGATGATGATGATACATAATACATAATACATAATATTGTGTGTGCAACTCAAATGGGTAGGAAGATGCAGTAATAAAAAACTAAAACTTCATCATTTTTTATTTGTTTCACAGTCGGAGGTGAATCCACTAGAATACGTGAATGTCATAATTAAATCTGAAGCTGTGGAATCCTACGAAGGAGAGTCTTTGCATGGTTCACCTTCTGTCAGACACGATAATGAGGTAAGTAAGAGACAGATTGTTTCAACAATAAACAATAGCAAATAACATAAAATCATTGCTGCCACCATAACCCAGAAAAACAGGAGTTTTTTTGGTCTGAAAAAAAAAGATACAGAATTTCGGAAAAAGACGAAAATATTACTCGAATATTTTATGATTTTGGAACATTTGATTGTGTATTTTAAGTAGTAGGCTTTTGAACAAAAGTTAAAGGGGTTTGAACTAAGAACACTGACACTGCTTCGGTGGTCACATGGTCTTAGTCTTCACTGTCGGGTTAGACTAGACTGCTGATGACAGGGTGATCGGGCTATGAACCCCGGTCGGGTGCACTTATGGTGATTTTTTCACAAAATGGTTTTCCACTCTTCCTCCATGCATATGTGGGTACACTTAATCTAAATTCAACCTTTCTCATTTGCGCAATTAGTACATGTGCCTCTGACCCGAATTTGTATTTTTGTCTGCCCTACAGGGACAGTCGCTTGATAACATATTCTCGTTCATCAATGAAGATTCCCAAATAAGTCAAGATAGCTCTGAATACAATGAAACTTGGAATTACAGACCTTTTGATATCCATCAGATGTGCTGGGAGCAGGACTATTTTAAGAACCCTTTGAAGGGTGGATTGTGTAGGGACCATGAGAGCACTTATCTCCGCAAAAAGTGCACAACAGAACATTGCTTTAAACGAGCGCACAAAGGAGGATACTGCGTGGGGCACGGGGGTACTTCCTATCAAAGAAAGTGCAGCGTAGAGCTTTGTGTTAAACTTGCTCATAAAGGTGGATATTGTGTTGGACACGGCGGTACGCCGTATCAGAGTCAGTGCGGCCAAGATAATTGTTGGAGACGCTCGGAGCAAGGCGGATATTGCGTGACCCACGGGGGTATTTCCAACAGAAGAAAGTGCGTTGTAGACGATTGTTTTAAACAGGCTAAGAAAGACGGACATTGTATATCGCACGGTGGTACTTCTAATAGAAGGAAGTGCTTTGTGGCGGAGTGCTCCAAACAAGGTCTGAAAGGTGGGTATTGTCTCAGTCATGGTGGCACCTCCTATCAGAAGAAGTGCAATAAAGACTACT
This sequence comes from Timema genevievae, assembly GCA_902155825.1. Taxonomy (NCBI): domain Eukaryota; kingdom Metazoa; phylum Arthropoda; class Insecta; order Phasmatodea; family Timematidae; genus Timema; species Timema genevievae. Next base: position 76,109 of record CABFWO010003648.1, read on the forward strand.
GTTCTAAACGAGCCGAGAATGGTGGCTACTGTATATCACACGGTGGTACTTCCAATAGAAAAAAATGCAGCGACGAGGACTGTTCTAAACGTGCCGAGAAAGGTGGATACTGTAGGTCCCACGGTGGGACTTATTTTAGAAAGAAATGCAGCGTAGAGGAGTGTCCTAAGCAAGCTAAAAAAGGTGGATACTGTGTGGAACATGGTGGTATCTCCTACCAAAGGAAATGCGGCGTTGCCGACTGTCCTAAGCTCGCTCTTAAAGGTGGCATTTGTATTGCACATGGGGGTACTGGCTACCAAAGAAAGTGTAAAGGCGACGACTGTTCTAAGCAGGCCCTAAAAGGTGGATATTGTTTAGGACATGGAGGCACTTATTATCAAACAAAGTGCCATGAATTTGACATCTCTAACTGAAATCTTCGGGTGAATTTATGGATTATGTAAAGCCCATGTCACCATCATGATCAACCTTTTACAGCCTGTCCAAATCAGTCTAGTGAAATACCTCCGTATTCCTAAGTTCTTCCTCTTTATTTGATTCCATCCTTCTCCTCACACACTTTTTGTTTTCTATTCCTCCCACCTCTTTCTTGGTCTCCCTTGCTGTCTTTTTTTCCTGCATACTTCATCTCCACCATTCTCCTTGGGATTCTTTCCTTTCAACACCTCAATGCATGTCCATACCGTCTCACTCTTGCTTCCTCTAATATTTACTATGCCTCCTGTAGCCCAACTTTTACCCAAACATCTTAATTTCTAATCCTGTTCTCTTGTAAAGCCCACAATGTTATTTAAATATATAAATAGTGTATTAAAGTAGCAAATCTCTCTTTTATGTTTGTCTCTTTTTTTTAAAACCCCAGTTTACTACTTCCCTTCCTCACAGATGCTGGTACATATCCTTTATACTTAACCTCCCTGGTCTCAAACTCCTTAGTGTGTATATGCAGATAGCCATAATGTGTAGTAAAACATTATGCACAAAAATAAGGTTACATCTATCGCCCATCTTGGGGTAGAAAAAGGGGGCGAATTCCCCCATTTTGGGGATGTTTTATTAGTCCATAACACACATGTTCACCAGTGTCAATGCTCAGGGATAAAAAAAAAACCACTTCCAAATGTGAAAGTTGTTAAACGACTCATTTTTAACATGTTTGCTGTAATGGAACCAATGTAATTGTAATGTGCAGTCTGAGTAAGCTCTTTGTGAGGTAAGATTACGTGAAGAGGGGGCTAGGCCGCGACCTGAGCATAGCTTTGTGAAAGCCGACCGATCGACTTGAGATGAATATTTGTGCCCTCTCTCCAGTGAAACCATGTTTAAAATATCCCTTGATGTCACCCAGCGATCCCTATGTTGAAGGACTCGGATCTCCCCAAAAGATCGCAGCCATTTTAACCTGAAGGATGTTAGTCTGGTGTAAACCTTGTCTTTATACTAAGAGCATAGATCAGCTTTGTGGAAGTGTGCACTGGTCTTGAGAATATAGTGCAATGCAAGCCCAATAATCATGTGGACTTCATGGAAATATATTATTTAAACTTGGCCACTTTAATTGTGTTTAATCTGAGATAAATTTGTCCTGTATAGTTGTTTTTTTTTGCCTTTAAATCAAACCCAGATAAGTAGGCACCCAGACTAAGCTCATCTAGTCTGGTTTATTTTGAGTGGGGACTGTTGCGTTTTTAAGCCGGGTAAGTATGATGCAGACCCCCACCCCATGTTTTCCCAATAGACCACCACATGAATGTGAGGACAATTCTATCTTACTCGTCCATACCCCACTAGCGTAATTAAATTTATATTTCCCGGATTGGTATTAAGACGCGATGTAGATTAATAAATCTCTTATAGTAATTAAATACAGTAGCTTGACAATAATACATTGAAAAAACAAGCCTTTAAAATTAAATCCTAAAATTTCAACCAAAGCATCATACAACTTCAATAATATATTTATTACTCTAATTTAATTAAAAAAAATCATTCTCAAAAGCATTTGAAAAATAAATATTATAATCAGAATTAACTAAATCAAACTCAATAAACTTTTGAACATTCCTCCCGCCCCCCAACCCAACCCAACCCAACCCAACTAAACAACTGGTTAATATAATAATTTCCTCAATAATATTTTTGGTAGAGTTCTTGAATTTGAAGTGGTTAGTATGAAAAGTTAAGATTTTAAATGTATAAGGATGTCATGAAAATTGAAGTTCCAGAGTTTTAATGAAGATATTAACAACAATCTACGGGAAACGTTAATGCACTATTTTCACCTAAGACCAGAATGGTTTCAAGAAATATAAAAACCACTTTTTTTTCCTTGTCTTAGGTACTTTAAATAATATAAACTCCATGGACTATTTATTTTGTGATTTCTTAAAAGCTTTTGACACTGTAGATATACATTCATTTTTGATACAATCTATAGTTGTTGGACTTTGTGGTATTGAACACATGAATGGTATAATACCCGTCAGTCATTAGTTTAAAAAAGATACACACGAGATATTAACACTTAAATCAATAAACTTACGTCAGTGGCTCACCCAAAATGGGGAGAGGGTAAATATGGCAGTTGCCCACCCCACCTTAAGAACCCCAAATTAATTTTTAAAAATTTGCCAGCAAAGGACCACTCCAAATAGCTTCTAGAGGCATCCAATTTTCAAAAAAATTTCTGCGAAAGTAGCATTCAGAATATTTTGAAGATGAATCTAATTTTCAAAAGTTTGTCTGATTATGGCCATACCAAAATGGCTTCTTTCCACGTAGTTTCCAAAAAATCTGAAAGCAAAGAGTATTCCAAATAACTTATTTAGAGGATAAAGTTTTCCAAAAAAATTCCAGGCAAAGACTATTCCAAATAGATTCTAGTGCAAAAGTAAAAAAAAAAAAAAAAAAAATCGGGTTTGGGGGAGGGGAGAATTATTTCAAATGGTATTTAAGGGAACTAAATTAAAAAAAAACCCGTATAAGGTCTGTTCCGAAGAGCTTCTGTAATCATCAAATTTTTTAAAATTTTCAAAGAAAGGACCCCTCCGAATAGCTTCTAGGTGGATCAGTTCTTCATGAAACATTTTCCTGAAAAGGATCTCTTGACTCCTCTTTGGGTTATCGGGCAAAACTCTTTCCTTTTCTAATTGCCCTCTCTCCCCTATACAAAAAGAATTCTACCACAACTGATTATTCTCTTCGATTAAAACACTAAAAGTGTCCCACCATGTGGGGCAAGTATCAAGGTAAGCTTAAGTAATAATAAGTCTAATTTTTTAAATGAATCAGACAATATGCTGTTACCAGTAGGCCCTACATATTTACACTAATTTCCATTTCTAATGTTTACTTTGGTTTTCCTCAGACCGAAGGTAGTGTAGGCCCTAAAGAGAAGGGAATAATAACCAGGAAACTAGGCCCTATAACCTTAATATCATTTATTACTCCTTACCAAATAAATATTAACATTATTAAAAAACTAATTTTGGTATGGTAGGTCTATCTAGGGGTAACAGTCTACTATTTCAATTTGTTGATAGATCAAGTCATGTTATCTGGATCAGTCAATTTTGATATATATTATCAATAGCGGTACTTATAAAATATTACTAAAATGTTAAATAATGTTCGCCCCAAAAAATATATTTTAATTTTCTAAACTGTTCTTCCAACCAAAATTAGGGTACAAATGTCTGAAGAAATAAATTATATTTAAAAACAAATGGTATATTACTGTATCATTTAATGTATAGTGGTGAAAAAATAGTTTCAAATGAGAGTCAAATTACTAGAAAAAAAAATGGGGTGTGGCTGTGTCATGGACACGGCCGTGTGTTGTACGTGAATACGTTTATGTAACGGGTTATATTTTTTAAAATAAAATATTTTTATTTATGTATACAATATATATATATATATATATACAATCGATAGATTTTGACGACAGCTGATGATTAAAACTTAAACGAACATGGTATCTTCTCCGAGTCAAAAGTTATACTAATTGCAAATCTCGATACGCAGCAAAATAACCTCAAAATGGCGGCGCTTGCCCCTCCATCGCGCGCGATGGGTCACTGTTCTCGCTTATCGTAATGAATTCTTTGATCCTTTACCTATCCAGTGGTATAATTTAATTTTGGATGTAGAGGAAAGATTCGAAACTACAACACCAAACTGTATCCCCCGATTTTGTTATCATTAGGTTTTTTGAATTGCCCCCGTATGGTAGCAAATTTAAAGACGTATTCACGTCAAAAAAACCCTCACATTTTTGAAAATTATATAATACATTAAAAAATAAACCTGATGTTTTATTTTATATTTTAACTATCGACCTACTCGATGAATCTTTGAGTCGATTAAAATTATAGAGACTACCAAGACAAAATAATCGATTACAAATGCCTAACCCACAAACAAAAAAGTCCAGAAATTAAAGTCGCTTGGTATTTATTAGGAAATATTGGATTTGGAGGGCTTTTTCATAATAACAACCAGGTAAATTTTATATAAATTGTATAAAATTCCTTAGATTTTAATTTGTACCTGTTTCTGACTTTTCTACAATTATATAAATTATAACACATTCCATTTATTCATGTAATCCTTTAACTCTTTTGCGTGTATATACGTTTTAAAAGGTTTATTGGGTATTGATTTATTTCAATGAACAGGTCTTAGTTTCTTACAAAATATTTTACCTTTATTCACAAACCGGCCTAAGTTCTTTGCACTCAAGGGTCGCCATTTTCTAACTACGCGTATAGTAGCATAGATTTCTTATTAAATTCCTTTTCACCGTAGTAAATACGTTTGACATCTATTTATTTAATGATTCGTAGTTTTTAGGTATCTTTGCATAGTACTGTGGAATATGTGTGTTTTTATCTGAGTAGCATGGATGTTTATTACAGTGCAGTGTTAAATTAATAACATGTTACATTGATGTCCACACCTTAGCTCGGTCTGGGTCTGTAGCACGTCTGGTGCTTACAGCGTTAAAGGTACCGGGTTTAATTCTCTGTATAGTAAAAAAGAAATAAGTAGTCAACATAGCTCGATTATAGCCTAGGGTGAGATTATTTATTTTTATCTCTGTCAAATTATAAGAAATTTAAAGTTTTCCAGCATAAGCAAATTTCCGGTTTTAATAAAACAAATATTGTGAAAAATAAAAAAAAAACCTTAGAAAACGCATCTACCTACTCCAAAGCACACTCTTAAAGATAGTTAATCAACATTTTTATTTATTCACACATAAAAGGTTATGTTAAGTTTGGTTGGTCTTTTATGTTTAAAACATAAATATTGTACATAAAAAAAGTTTCATCAGTCGTTAAAATGTTTCTTAAGCAGTTAAGATATGTGATGATCTAATTTTGTTTTTTTCGTTAGAAGACATCGAAAAGTTTCTTACCAAGGTATTAAACAGTGCACTAGGCTGCTGATGACGGCGAGCTCGAGGTTCAAATCTAGGTCGGGTGTATCTAGGGTGGTTTTTCTAAAATTATTTTTCACTCTTCCTCCATGCAAATATGGGCACACATCTTCTAAATATAACCTTTCTAATCCCTAAAACTATTAACGTAATTAGTACACAAGCACTGTATTGGTACCCAAACGGTTTGCAAGACGCGGAGCTAAACTGATTTTTAAATGATAGCTTACTTGTTCCTGGAAGTTTTTGGCGAAAAATTAACGAGTTAGGTGAGTTAAAAAAAATAATTTTTTTTTACTATTTAAATTTTTTTTCACCATGTTTATTTTGTTATGATCGGAAATTTGATTATGTTGTTGAATTTATAATTGCTATAAAACATTAAATTTCTATTAATTTGACACAAAAAAAAATCCTGCCCTTGGTTCATGCTCAAGAATATATATATGTAAAACAAATATAAATATGTATATTTTTTATCTATCACATGCCTAGTTATACCTGATACAATTGAAATATTCTAGCCATGTGGCTCCCAGTTGTGATCGATTTGTGTAACATTTAAATAATTATAGAATAGGTGTCTAGGGGTAAGGTGTCAGACTTCTGTGCTAGGGGGTCCGGGGTTCAATCCTCGGTCCTGGCACAGATTTATCTGATTGCCAAACCCTTCCTTCACCTCTGACAAGACTTGTATTATTCACAACTTGTGAATGTGAGGAATGCCAGGCCTCCACCGTGGTTCGGATCCCACGTTAAACTGTAGGTCCTCCATTTC